>JARJCQ010000153.1:0-119237 GCA_029281465.1 Mycena epipterygia | reverse complement strand
AATTGGCACAGCAACAGGCTACAGCAGCGGGAACACCTTTAAAAGTCCCAAATAAGCCTCGCAAGACTTGGACACCCAGTCGTGACGATAAATACTTGTGGACGGACTTACTCGAAGTTGCAGGAGAAGTCATAGAGGATGAGGCAGCCACCTTCTACGGGGTAGAAGCCAAAGAAGTGGTAAAAGTTAAGGAAAGGGAGAAAACCGCTCCAAAAACGGTCTTTGTGAACCAAGAGTTGGTTTATCAGACTCGGCGGAGAACTCTGCTTTAATGAAATTCATCGAAGACAAATTTCAGAACTTCGAGGTTAATAATGCTCGAAATCTGGATAAAGCGGAAGTCAAAAGTCATACCAGATGGGTTGAAATGGAAGAACGTCTCAAGAAATTAGGAGATAGACCAAGCGCTGGGGACCCACCTCAGCGCAGTTGGGGTTCTAACAATCGGCCAGGAGGGAATGACTCGAGGCGACCTCAAACCAGCGAGTGCTATTATTGTGGAGATATAGGACACTTTATGGGAGACTGCGGGACGCGTCACACAGACATCGCGCAGGGGAAAATAAAGGTAGTCGATGGCAAAACCACATACTACGATGGACGTCATATTCCTAGGGAACCTAAGAACAAAACTCAGGCTATCAAAGTAGCGGAGTATTGGGCTAAGAAGAACTACAATGAGGAAAAGCAGTACACTTTCGCCGAGCAATATGCCAATATGCTCGAAGAAGATTACTATGACCCTACGTACGATCCTAGGGAGGATGAATTGCGCACGTTGAAGGCAGCCAATCTCGCTTTAACTGTACAACTCACTCAGGAGTCGAACTTTGGAGAACCAAACGAGCTAGATGTGTTGAAGGCTGAGAACAGGGCATTGGAACTGGGATAGCTCGGGCGAAGCATCAATCGAAGACAGGCTCACAAATGCTGGCTTCTGTTGAACAAAAGTTACAACCCACCGTCTCTAGGGCTGAAGCTCTGGCCATGCAGACAGCCGAAGGCCTCGCTAGGCTAACGCAGCTCGTACAAGCCAACATGGAGGCATCCACTAAAATGTCCCAGTTTGTGGTTACCAGAGGGGGTGCAGGTGATCCTGGCGAAACCGAGGAGGGTTTTTAAAGAGTTCGAGGAAGGAGGGTGCTGGAAAGACTCCTAGCAAAAGAAAGCCTCCTGAGAACGACTCTGAGCACAAAAAGGATTCTTCACAGAAAGAGAAGCCTAAGAAGGCTGGACCGGAATTTTACGTCGAAGTACCGAAGCGTAAAGTACCTTTAAAGAAAGCAACAATTGAGGAAATAATTGACGAAGGGGACGAGTTGTTCTCGGTTAAACCCGCTAAGGGACCGGAACTACCGTTTAGAAATGTGCCGCCTGTTGTGCATGCGCCACGCCCCGAAGTCCTTCCTAGGAAGCCGGCGGAAAACCAAGCTCCAAATGATATTCTACCTCTAGGGCAGGATAAGGCCTATCAGGTTAAAACTGACCTAGATGATCCAGACGCAATCACAGAAACTGTGTTGCAAGTTTTGGACCAGGATATCACTTTGAAGTTTAAAAGAATTTTGGCCATCAGCCCGGCTTTACAAGCAAAGTTTAAGAAATTAAACACCAAGGTCCGACGGTCGAACTTTGTACACACTGTACACGACCAGGAGACTGGCGAAAAGGATAACTCGGTTACCGAACCAGAAAGTGAGGTCCCTAGGAACGAGACACTGCTTCCTAGGGATGCGCTGCCGTTTGCTGAGGAACCGGAAATTAATGAAGTTGTACCACGAGACGCTATTGCCATAGGAGACTTGCCTTTTGACTCGTATGTTATGATTGCGACCGAGAGGGCAGGCAGCATTCCCGAGGGAGCTATTATTATGGGGGATCCTGTAGTACAGTATCTCGAAAGTCTGCAGCCAGGAGAGGAAGCCAAGAAGTTATATACGGGCCTACCCTCCGCCGCGTCTCAGGTGTATCTTTCCATGCATTAAGGGAGCAGATACCGTTGAGTCGATAATGGACAGCGGTTCACAAATCGTGTCCATGGCTGGGGCTACCGCAATACGTCTCGGGATCCCATTCGATCCCGATGTGAACATCTTGATGCAGAGTGCTAATGGACAAGTTGAAAAGACCTTGGGTTTAGCACGGAACATTCCATTTCGGTTCGGGCATCTCGTAGTGTACCTACAAGTACATATTTTACGAAGTGCGCCATACCAGGTCCTCCTAGGAAGACCCTTCGACATCCTAACCGAGAGTGTGGTCAAAAATACAAGAGATGGAGGCCAGACCGTCACTATGACAGACCCGTACAGTGGAACTAGGGTAACCATCCCGACTTTTGCTAGAGGTTCTGTTAACCAGGCTAAGCGACCCGATTTCCGGCCGTTGCCCACCATTAGTGATGACGCAGTGTGCGGTACAGACGAACCCAAGTCTTCCCCGCAGGATTTTTAAGTCTATTCAATGAACTCGAGGAAGAGGGAGAATTGATGACATCCTGGGATCTTGATAAAGACGGCAAGTTAGTTTGTATAGGATATGGCGCTCCTAGGGAAGGAATATTGGCTACCACGCAAGATAAGCAGGAGGCTTACTTGTGTGCGGCACAGCAGTTCATTGACCAAGATCAATCAGCGGCCCAGCTGTTGCATGAATACTTGGGGCACTCAACCGTCGAAAAAGGGATGGAAGTCTTTATATTTGACGAAGCAAAAGGGGATGCCCCAGAGCCGAAAGTCAACCGTGAGAAACGATCATACCAGGCTGGTAAACGGACCAGGCATATGAATCTGGTAAATCTACGGGTTGGAAAAGGCCTTGGGAAAATGAATGCTAGACCACCAAAGCTGGTACCAGACGTACCTGACGTGCCTAGGGACGAAGATGTACCAGAGATGGTCTTCCTAGGAAAGAAGTACAAACCGGTAGCAGACAAAATAAAGCCGATATTAACCGAATTACCTGCGCGGTTCAGAATTGAACGCAATATAACGGGTGATCCGCTGCAAGATATGCCTACACTCAATCCAAACCCACCTGAGTTTGAGGAGATTGGTAGGTATACTACAGAAAGACGAGACATAATCGATGGTATACATGATGACGGTTTACTAGAACCCGAGGAGCGTAAATTTATGCACCATTTCATGTCTGTACACGAGAAAAGTTTCGCCTGGGAAGAAAATGAGCGAGGACAGTTCAAGCATGAGTTCTTTCCACCGGTTGATATGCCTGTGATAAAGCATACGCCGTGGGTGTGTTCCCAAATACCCATACCTCCGGGACACTTTGAGGAATTCTGCAAGAACATTAAATCCAAGCTGGATGCTGGGGTCTATGAACCGTCGAATTCTTCATACAGATCGCCTATTTTTGCGGTAATCAAGAAGGATGGAAAATCTCTGCGAATTGTGCATTCTTTAGAGTGTTTGAACGAAGTAACAATTCAACATTCTGGCGTAACTCCTGGAACCGAGGCACTAGCGGAACATTTTGCTGGGCGATCGTGCGGAGGAGCATTAGACATGTTCGTTGGTTATGATAACCGGGATCTAGCTGAAGGCTCACGAGATTACACAACGTTTCAGACACCATATGGTGCGCTGAGGTTGGTGAAACTGCCAATGGGATGGACGAACTCAGTTCCTATATTCCACGATGATGTAACTTATGTACTGAAAGACGAAATTCCGCATGTTACGATACCATATATCGACGATGTGCCAATTCGAGGACCGGAAACTCGTTATGAGTTACCTGATGGAGACTTTGAGAGGATTCCTGAAAATCCTGGTATTAGGCGTTTTGTGTGGGAGCACTTTCAGAATCTGAATAGAGTTGTCACTAGGATGATCTATGCCAGCAGGACCTTCTCAGGGAAAAAGGCGATCCTTTGTAAAAACGAGTTCGCCGTAGTCGGCCACATTTGTACTTACAGGGGTAGGATTGCAGATCCCAAAAGGATTGAAGTAATCATGAACTGGGGGCCCCTGGCCAACTTTTTCTCAGGTGAAAGCTTATCTGGGAACGGTGGGTGTGTTAAGGATGTTTATAGAGAACTACGCAAAGAAGGTGGAACCTATAAACGACCTCACAAAGAAAAATGTACCTTTCGTGTGGGGTGACGCCCAGGACAAGGCACAAGCCTTAATAAGAGATGCTTTGCAAGACTGCCCTGCTTTGAAACCGTTAAATTATAAATGGTTATCAGATGTAGTCCTGCAGGTAGATACTTCTTGGAGAGCGGTTGGTATCATTATATTCCAGCTAGATCCTACGGATCTCAAGATTAAGTACTATGCTCGATTCGCATCAATTACGTTGAGCGAACGGGAGGCAAATTATTCTCAGCCCAAGAGGGAATTGTTCGGCTTGATGCGCGCCCTAGAAGCCATGTATTATTGGATCTTTGGAGTGCGAAGATTGGTCGTTGAAACCGATGCTCTGTACATTAGGGGAATGCTGAAGAACCCTGGAATGGGTCCTAATGCTACAATAAACAGGTGGATAGAAAAAATCCTAATGTTCCACTTTAAGTTGAAACATGTGCCGGGAGCCACGTTTGCACCTGATGGGTTGTCTCGCAGGGACCCCCAGCCGGGCGACGAGGTTTTCCCCAACTCCGAGGAAACGTGGGACCATAATGAACCACCGGAGGACCACGAGGACGTTGATGAAACCGGGCCTCAACCTCTTGAATTCGAGGAGTTTAAACATGTGATTGATACTAGGGGTGGGTACCTGTTTATGGAGAATGTGGCGACTTCCCATGAGGATTTTGTGAACGATGCCACGAGCGCCTACTTTCTTGAGAAACAGGTCCTAGACGCTCGCGATGCGGCTTATAGGAGATCTGGGCTAGTGGTTCCACAATATGTGCAGAATGTTGAACCTTTGATTCCAAACTTGGAATTAAAGTGTGATCCTGATAAACAAGAAACCGTACGAGGAGCACCGTCGTTCGGATTATGCCAAAGAACAGGATGAGAAATTAATTGTACTTCGGAAATGGCTGGAAGATCCACTAGTCAGACCTGAAAGTATAATGGAGAAAAACTATAAAGGTTTTCGACGATGGGCCAACCACTTCTTTTTAAGGGGGGGGAGGTTATATAGGAAATCCTTGGGCTCGGCGCATCAACTAGTTGTTAGCAAAGAACACCGCATGTATATGCTCAAAGCTGCACATGACAGTCTAGGACATAGGGGGTTCTGGGCAACAAAAGAATTGATTAGCCTGCGTTTCTGGTGGCCAGAATGCGAGAGAGATGTAAGCTGGTATGTTCGATCTTGCCATTTATGCCAAGAAAGACAGAAGGCTTTAGTCCGCATCCCTCCTGTAATAACGCACACTCCTAGCATATTTCAGACAGTCCATACAGATGTAATGATTTTGGGCGCAGTGAGCAATGGCCATCACCAGGCAGTTGCAGCCCGTGACTCACTATCAAGATGGGTAGAAGGCAGGCCACTTAAATCAGACACTGCTCAAGCCCTAGGGCTGTTTTTGCTAGAAGATATAATATGCCGTTGGGGCTGCCCTGAGGTATTTATAACGGACAACGCCAAGCAATTTAAAGCGGCAGTTGCGTGGTTAGAAGAGAAATATGGAATACCACATATCCAAATTTCGCCGTACAACTCGCAGGCAAACGGAACAGTGGAAAATGGGCACTGGGGGATGAGACAGTGTTTATATAAAGCCACTGGCGGAAATCCTAAGAAGTGGTTCTACTTCTTCCATCTGTATTTATGGTCGGATAGAATTACCATCCGTAAAGGACTAGGATGTTCTCCGTTCTTCATGGTTACAGGGGCACACATCCTGTGTACCACTGGGACATTAAGAAGGCCACCTGGTTGGTGGACCTGCCTGGTCGATGTCCTGACAGACTCAGAGCTCATAGGTTTTCGAAGCGCAGGCATTAGCCAAGCACATGCCACAGGTAGAGGCTACTAAGTATGGGGCACGCGTGGACCGAGGAGAAGCGCGCTCCTCGCTGCGAAGGAAATATGAGAAATACCACGGAAATACGATAAGTACGCAGTAGACTCTCGAACCAGGACGTTTAGTTCTTGTCAGAAAACACCAGAGTCGAAAAATCTTTGGACTCAAAGATGGGACCTAGGTACCTAGGACCGATGATAGTCGTCCGCCGGACCAAGGGTGGGTTGCCTATCTCGTTTGCGAGATGAATGGGGCCATGTTCCAGGATAGGATCGCGGCGTTCCGGGTTTATACCTTACGAAGCCAGACATTAGCATTCAAATTCCGGAGAATATCCATAAGCTCATAGATATTTCGAAGGAGACTCTTGAAGAGCTGGTAAATGACTTGAACGAAGATG
The DNA here is from genome assembly GCA_029281465.1 of Mycena epipterygia. Classification (NCBI taxonomy): domain Eukaryota; kingdom Fungi; phylum Basidiomycota; class Agaricomycetes; order Agaricales; family Mycenaceae; genus Mycena; species Mycena epipterygia. Next base: position 112,890 of record JARJCQ010000153.1, on the reverse strand, counting down.
GTACTAGGCAGCCTGTCTATAAAGGAAAAGACCTTAAATTTGACAAAGTTCGGCTACGGGTTATTCCTGAAGACTTCGAGGAATCGGAGTCGGAGGATGAGCCTGAGTCCGAGGGCGAAGAAGTTGATTATACGTGGGACACTGAGTCAGAAGACAATGATGGTGGTCCTAGGAGGTCTAAACGACTCCAAGGACAAAACCAGTGAGAGCGAAAACAGTCAGGAGCTCTTGAAAAATATCACACCAAGTCTTGTTGTTGAGTAGCGCGTGAGCCTAGCGTTGAGATTTTAATGGTTCAGGTGGACAAAAAGACAAAATTTAATGTCAAAGTTCCCTAGGGCCAAGATAGTCGGACAAAAGGCAGCGGTTATTCCGGCAGAGACTTCAGCGAAATCGACTTAAAGCTAGAGTGGCTAATACAGTCGGATTGGGCGAGAAATATCTATCTACATTGAACGAAACAAAGGCAATGCGAAAGATAGGCCGACTGGGTTTAGAAATAAACTCGGGGGAGGTCGTTGTGGCTAGAATAATGCGAGAGAGGTCAGGACGTCTGCAGAGGTATAGAATGAAGGCGGAAAAACTCACAAAGTGAGGACCAAGCTGTGCGTAGCATCAGTAACCCCTAGTTCAGCTAGGCGGTCGTAGGCTAAGCGCAGCGCTCTCGGGGAATAACCAGCGAGCGTCCAAAGGCCGGCGATATTGTAGACATACTGGATATCGGTAATCTCGGCGAGGCGCTGGATATATTGACACTTGACCACGTTTAAAATATGCCCGGCGGATGGTACCGAAAGACTTGTGGGACATAGGGATAAAGTTCCGCCAACGAATACCTATCCCGTCCAAAGCTGAGTGCTGAGAGACGGTTATGAGATAAAGCTACAATGGAAATAAATAAGGACTCACGAACAAAGTCCTGAGTTGACAATTGGTTCTGATACACTCGGTCCCATTCGTTAATATCCATAAGGTAGCAGGTATCGTCAAGCCGACGTTCGCACTCATGGCAGGCCCTTCCAAAAGAATAGATCTGGCACTCGCGGCCGAACTCGACACAATTTTCGCAATTGTCAACGGGCTGAGGAGCAAAATGCTGAAGCTAGGAAGGAAGGCGTGTTGAGAAATACACGCACCCTTAGATCCTCCAACATGTAGAGGGTAAACCATTCATGGTCATTGAGGCGAGGCATATCAGTGGACCAGGTGGGGAGAAAGACGAGCGAAAAAGCCGTTCCTAGGGAGCCTTTAAACCTTCCTAGGGACATCGCGTTGGTTCAGGCGACCGATCAAGGACTGGGAAATCATATTCGATTAAACAGGTACTGTCAAATGAAACACGGTTACGATGCGAGGGAGACTCGGGGCTGTACGCTACGACAAGTAGGACAGGAAAAGAGAGTAGTGTCCGATGAATAAGTACAGTTGAAGGTACTAAGATAAGGCGATATAAGCTAGGGCAGTCGTACAGTTGAAGGGACGACTAGCTAAGGAGCGGAATCGGCCTTCTAGGCAGTTGGGGTCTGGTGACAAATACGAAAAGTCAGCAGACGTTGCTCCTAGGAGACAGGAAGAATTGCCGTACCAGTGCAAGATCGGGAACGGTGTCGTCAGCATCCTCAGGGGCGCGATGATCGCCAGTCGCGGTGTAGTACTCGTTGTGGAGCTTGTGCATCTCCTGCTTCAAGTGCGCCCGGAGATCGAGAAGGTGCTTGATGCGATATCCAGCCAGGGAAAGGTCGTTTTTAAGCTCCCTCTCACGACGAGCAAACGTCGAAAAATCCACACGATGGTACTCGTTGCTTTCCACCACGTTCGCGGCGTCGATAAGGACGTATTCCTCAACATCCGGGATACGCGAACTAGTGGAGGTAGCGGGGTCGCCTGGAAATTTATCACAAAGGTCAGGGATGTAATAAGTAATCAAGTAAGGAACGTACCAAAGACGTCGTACTCCACTTTATCATCATAGCGATAAACGGACCCAGCACGAGCGCGCTTACGAGGATACTCCTCGGGGGCAGACTTAGCAAGGACCTGGCGAGCTTTCTTATAAGAAGGTGCGGATTTATCAAGGAAACGGTTCCCTTCATAGGGGATGCGCACCGTCTCAGAGCGGGTGACGGGCTTGTTCTTGGTAGTCGCGGACGCCGGCGTGCCACTGGAGGTGTGGGTACAACCGGGGTGGGGCCCGTGAGCCTAATAAAACGGGTTCAGGACACTCCCTAGGAACAAAAGAAATGATGGAAGGCACGCACGGTGTTGTCAGCAGGGCACTTCTCGGTGCGAAAGGCACTCGAGGGTGTGGAGTCGGAAGCCTTGTCGCCACCAGCGGCGAGCTTTGTCTTGGTAAACTTCATAGTGCCAAGGACGCCGCCAGTCACTGACACCTCAGTGTCAACGTCCATCTGGATCGCGTTAAACGACTGAACGAGCGAAGAAATGCCTAAGATGATAATGTACCTTGTCAGCAGAAGGGCTGGTGGGGCGGACGGCATCGGACACACGTTTCTCTTCGCCAGACATGTCATCATCCGAGTCCACGACGATGGGCGCGGACTTGACGGCCTTGAAAAATGTTTAGGAATGTCAGAGGAAGCGTAAAAATACGAAATATTGTGGCGCACCTTCGATTTGCCTTTACCACCCTTGGAAGCTTTTCCAGCCTTGGCCGGCGCTGCCTCAGAAGCGGCGGCCTCGGCAGCAGCAGCATCTTCGGCGGCCTGCTTCTCAGCGAGGCGGTGATCGGCTTTAAGCTGCTTCGCAGCCTTACGAGCGTCGCGGACGGTCTCGTAGAACTGACAAGCGTTGTTGACGTCGGCCCAGGCCTGGGTAGCAGGTTTGTAGCCAGTATGGAGTGAGATCAAGTTGCCGATGATCTTGCGACCAGCGAAGAGAGCCTCCTTGAGAGCGTAATGGCTCGCGAGCGCTTCCTTGACGGTGATACAAAGCGCCTAGGGAAACATGTCATCTTGAGAATAAGATCGATGGCCCTAGGAGTGAACATACCGCACGATCGACGACTTGGTCACACTGCCGACGACGCATAGTGTCGCTAGCAGCGTCGGCGAGGGTATTATAGTCAGCGATAGCCTCGAGAAGGTCGTTTTGGATGGTGGTGAGCGCCGCATTCGGAACTAGGGGAGGCATCACAGGAGACCGTTCGGGGAGAACTTTGTATGGCTCCTTGAAAAGCCACTGGCCGCTTTTATGCGAATAATATGTGAAATCGCAGAAGAGCGGGTACTGTGAGATAAGACTCGTGTCCACGATGAGAGTCGGCGGAAGATCCATGTGGATGAGCCCCGGCCCGCGAAGAACTTCAACTGAGGACAGTTGAAATTTTTTAAGTGGGGGGGAGAGGCGAAGAAACGCACATGGAAAGCTTCCTAGGAACACATGGGCGTCCTAGGGAGAATGTGCTGCAAACAAATTCAAATGAGGCACATGCTGTATTATTTCAAAATTTGACGCAGCATGGAATCCATTTATGGGAACTCCACTTCGCGATATATTTGATCGGAGCCGGTTCGGTTACCACATCGGTTAAGATAGCGTGTCATCAGCCTGATTTGGGTAGTGATCATTGATTACAATGGAACCAGCTATCACGAAGCGTATTCTAGGCTCTGATAATGGTTTTGAAATGCAATAAAACGACTAGGAAGGACTGGGCACTGGACCGTCAGAACGGTAAAACCGCTCCTAGGAACACATGTTGTCCCTAGGAAGAAATGGAGCGAATCAGACGAAACCGTAACTTCGGTTCCTAGGAATGGATTTCTCCCTAGGGAGCACTGATTGCGGAAAAATCAAAGCTTCGCATCTTTGGAAGTCAACGAAACGGCGATGAAATGGCTCATATTATTAGCTATTTCATGCGACAAAGAAGAATTTGTGTTTCAAGTCAAATTGACTTGGTTCACACTAACAAGAACGGACTTGATGAAATAAATAATTCAGCAAGGCACGTGGCACGATAAGATAAACGAAATATCGGATCCAGCTCCGGAATCTTCGGTCTTAAGCGGATTCATCCGGTTGCAGTTATCTTATCACACGATAATAAGGCAAAGAAAATTGTTAAGTCAACTATGGCGCTTTGGCCAGGCTCAGAGCGGCGGTTACAAAAATATAACTAGGCGAGCTACGAAAACTAAGCTGGAATACGATACTTCAAGTAGAATGCATGAAGTATTAGAAAAGCTATGGAATGTGTAGTAATCGTCCTAGGGACCAAGAAAGATAGCGAATTGTCCGTTATGTTTGCAGCGAGGAGTCCAAAATCAGTGTTGAGGCCCAGGCCCGGACTCCCCGTCAAAACGACGACCGTTTTGCGAACGCGGGGCACCACCAGCATCCTCACGAGCACCAGAAGTGCTGGGGCCCGGAGCAGGATCGACGTCGAAAGGGTCCTCCTGCGAGGGCTCACCGGACATGTTCCAGTCCGGGTTCGAAAGAGACGGACCGGGAGACGAGGACGCCGCGATGGACGAGATGGGCGGGTGCGCGGGCTCAGGGGCGTGCGCCTCGGTGTATTGCGGAGGAGGCACCCCCCACTGATGCTCGTAGTCCAGGTCGGCTTGGCGCGACAGAGGCACGTAAGGTCGAGGGGCTTCAACCTCGGCAACAGTGGACGGCGCATCCGCGGCGCGGGCAGGCGTTGACTGCAGAGGGCCAGGAGGGTGAGGCCCCACCGTAGACGTCCCCCAAGTTGGCGCTGTCACCGAGAAAGGTGCGGAATCGCTGGGGCGGGTGTGCGAGCTCGGGGTCGAGCTATAAGACCCATAGTTAGTAAAATTTAAAAAGCTTCCTAGGGACGAAGGACGTACCGAGGAGGCGCTAAGACACGCTGCGGCGAAGGCAGCACCACAGGGAGGTTGAGCCACACGGTGTTGAGTGTCGAAAGCGGCGGGGTCGCGGGAACGCGGGTCCGCAGAGCGCTCCACTGGGCGAGGACGAGGCCGAGGGGAGCGGTGGACGAAACAACTTGTGCGCGAGGCGCGGCTGAAGTCGATGTACGCGGCGCGGTAGTCGCAAGGCGTGGTGGCGCGTTGGCAGGGCGAGAGGTGGAAGCCTCAGCTGGGCCAGGGCGTTGAGCGGGGCCCCGAGTCGGAGGTGGGACCAGGCGCAGAATATCCTCGCCGAAGGGGTTCAGTCGGGTAAGGTCGTCGCGCTCCGGGTCGTCGGCCTCGGTGATTACGCTAGGGGCGTAGCGAGAACGGTACTCCATGTTGGCGAAGTCGATCCACTCGTCCTGAGGACTCGTCGTCGCGCAAGACATAAGCCAACGAAGGGTCGTCCGCGGGCAAAGACGAGCCAGCGGGACGCGGAAGGAACTGCACCTCGGGTTCGGGGTGGCGGGCCTCCCAGCGTTGGAGGGCGACCTCGCGGGTAATTTCCAACCGGTCAAAGAACGCCTCGAGGGTGGCGATGCTGGTAGGGTCTTGGAACCGCTCCGTAAACGCGCGTCAGGGGAGTGCTTCCCGCATCTGGTAGAAAAATACCGCGGCTTCGGACGCGGCTTGCTCCAAGTCCTGGAAGTGGCGGTGAAGAAGCTGATAGGTGAGGTCGCATAAGCGCCGCGCCTGCACCAGCTGGTAAAGGGCACCCATGAAAGCTATAAATAATAGTTAGTAATGAATAAAAGAAAGAGCGTGAAGCAGGACGCACCTGGCTGGCTCACGCTCATGATCGGCCCCAAGCGCTCCTGTGTTTGCATAAGGGCGACATCGGTCCCGTTGAAATTACAAGTGATGTGGCCGGCTTCGCAGCTGTGACAGCGCAGGCCCCATCTGAAAAATATACAATCGATACCGCGCGTTGCGCAGTTCGAACAAGCAAAAAGGGTCTGCAAACCCTAGTCAGTACAATTGTAGCAAGCGAGGTAGGGGAAGTACTTACGCGATTGAAATCCGCGGGCAGTACGGAGCGAATGACCAAGTTGCGGGGAATGCGCTGCGTCGCAGGCGCGGGGGACTTCGCAGACGCCGGGTGATGATCTGGATGAGTGAATTAGCTCAGAATAAACAGAATTATCAGAAAAGGCGTACCCTGCAACTCCTGGTTACGGTCCAGGAAACGCTCGTGTTGGCGGACGGAGCGGGTCTCGGATTCCACAGAGGTGGAGCGGACGAGCTCAGGAGAAGGCTCGGGCCGCGTGGCCTTCCTAGGCTTGCGGGTCGGGGCTTTGCCTTTGCCTTTTGTAGTTGCAGGGGCGGGGACGACTTTAATGGTGTTACGCAGGACGCGCGTGGGAGCCTAGGGGTACGAAGTTAACAAGGACGCGAAGGGAAAGGTGGCAGTGAAAATACTTACCGAAACCGATTCCTCCTCGTCCTCCCCTTCTTCCACCACGGGGCGAGCAGCACGCTTCGCTGGCTTGGGCGTCGGTTTGGGACGTTTGGTCGGGGGAGGCTCCTCGTCCTCGGGCTCAGCCAAGTCTGGGTCATCGAACGGGTTGGCTAGAACCACGGGGCGGGCGGGCAAAGAGAAGTCTGGCCCAAAAGTGGCCCTCTACATTAAATAACGCCATCAGAGGCTGGAAAGACATAAGAAGCAAATGAGGACAGACCATGACGCGGTTTTTAGGACATAGATCGCTGAGCTTGGCTATCCCAGGCGCTTTCTTGAAAATAGTGGGGAAGCGCTGGAGGGCCATGCGGAAAATAACGCCCACCTGGAAGTTGAATTGCTCAACCTCCAAGGGACGTTCCTCCGTATCCGCTAGCAAGTCGTAAAACTCGACCTAGGGAAAGGTGGCACAGTCAGTAAATAGGCTAGCCAGAACCCTAGGAAGGATACGTACGATGGAGGCATAGATACCCGCAAGCGCCTGCCGCAGTGGCTCTTGAGTAGCAGCTTGGAAGGTCGCAGGGTCGAAGAACTTGACGATGGGTGGGACGGCGCCAGTGCGGTACGTCGTCCAAGGATCGTCGTCGAGGGGAGAGTCGTCGGGCACGGAACGCTTGGGCGGCATAATAAGCAGAGATCGAAGAAGAACGAGGGCACACTGAAGGGCGATGGTACACCCAGCAGTGGCGGAGATGGTGGTGGTACAGAACAAAGAGTGGGAATGGTGCGGGCTTCTTGAAAATTTTCATCAATGAGGCCGCGCACCTGCACTTCCACAAATTAGAAGACTTACCCAAGAACATATAAATCCAAAAATATCCGAATTCAATGCTCGGCCACGTTTTGATACGTTCACACGATGAAGCGTCACCAAAATGAGCTAAAGTGCGCAGCGGCCGGCGGCGATTAGACAAACAGAGTTTTTGGAGGGCGAAAATACTTCAAAGAGGAGCGCAAGGGGGCGAGACATGTATACCCCTATTTTGAGCGCAGAATCCTTTGAAGGGCAGAACTTTGATGGGATCAGTCACGTGACCGTTCCTAGGAAGGCGAAGATCTTTGATGAAGATTGACGTATTGTGTCAAACTTGGTCATATAGTAGCCAGGAACGGCAGCTGTGGTAAATATCAGTCACCACAAGGGTTGGGACGGATATATGACGCGTTGAATGTCAATAGAGGGCACAAAAAACACAAAAATAATTTGAACGTCTTATGAAGCTATCATTCTAAGACCACTAAACATCGAAGCGAAGGGCGCAACGATTGACTGAGGACAGTCAAGATTTAGTGAAGGGGAGATGAGACGGCGGGTCTGCGCCTAGGCGTGTAAACCAGCTATTTTGTCGCTCCTAGGGACGGCTTACCTCCCTAGGAACATCTATAAGGGAACAGTCACCATCCCTAGGGACCCTGTTCGGTGGTATACAATTAGAGTCAGAGTGAGCTCCGAGCTGCTGACTGAGTGTTAATAATACAAGAGGTCTGGAATAGTGTATGTACGTGGGATTCTTGGCTCTTCCCAAATGGGAGTCGGGATCGCTGGCATATACTAGGAAGCACCGTCTGATTCAGTCCATAACCTATATATAGGGGCGGATTGCGCGGCGAAGTTAGACACCATACCCAGGAGATATGCCAAAGCCCAAGGCAGACAACGAGGATTATATCCGGGAAAACACCCAAGAGACTGCACGGTTGAGGTTTATGGCACGGCGTTGGCCCTAAATAGGATATTTATCCTCCCTAGGGGACCTCGTACACACGGATAGCTGCATGTCTAGGATGGTCAACCGTCCTAGGGGCAGTAATTACTATTACGACTGAGTGGCGCACCCTACCTAGGGTTACTTCCAACGAAGTACGAACCACCAGGCATAACCCACGGGACCTGGCTATAGGTCTATAACCCATGTGACACACGCGTCGCGTTGCAAAGGCAAATAACAAAGACAAAGCCACCATATTTAGAATACATATGGGAGCTGGCTGCGAGAGAGATATACCCGAGCATGCTGCGTGGCTATTCGGCGCCACGGCATGGCTGAGCAACGACGAGATGACACAAGGCTTGGTGTTAGAAACCAAGCCGCACCAAAACGTCCTCACGGCGGCATACGCGTCGGCGCGGCCGTCCCTAGGATAAATCAAATATACCCAATATGACTCCTAGGAGTCATTGCGATGACTGTTTCGGCAGTTTCAGCTACGAATCATGGCGGCATAACCGGCCGTCTCTCCGAATTTCCAATACCCTCTACTCAGTTACTCATTTCGTATTATTTCTGTTTACTCATATCTCACTGTCATGTATTCTCAAAGTAGTATAAAACCCCAGCTAGATCCTGCGGTTCAGGAGCATATCACGCCCCAGTATTGCCTAGACTTTGGTCGCAGCATTGCTTGTCAAGGCATTGGTAGACTCTTGGATTGACCGCAGAGATTTGTTGATATAAAACATCTCATCTCTTCTGTATCTGTTCAATATAAGACCTTTGATTGTTGGCTACCTTCGAAAGCTTTAAGTACCAAGCTCGCTTGTAGCTGCAGCTGCTAGTGCAAAGGTACCTCGGTTTGTATACTGAGGTCTGCTGTTGGAACTCCACGAATTGGTGTGGTCGCAGTACCCTAAAGGTACCTTGGTTTGTATACCAAGGTCTATTGTTGGAATCGTACGAATTGGTGCGATCGCAGTACAAAGGTACCTCAGTGCCTGAGAGCCGAGGTCTATTGTTGGCATTCTACGAATTGGTAGCATCGCAATACCGTCTAAAAGGTACCTGTCGTTTGTACACACAGGTCGTCTGTTGGAACTCCACGAATCGGTGTGGTCACAGTCCCCTATACCCACTCCTAGTGATCGCAGTAGCGTCCTAGGGAGTAAAACCCGTTCCTAGGAACACATAAAAACCATATAAACCCCGTTGCTTCGGTAACTTGGTAGCCCATTTCAGTTGTTTATCAACTATCGTTGCCTCCCACAAGTCCTAGACAGACTCTGAAGTTTGATTCGTCCAAATATCAATAAGTGTTGATTCAATCTTAGTCGTATACTGCGGCGTAGACCTGAACTCAAGTCCGCACTGTGTGTTGTGTGTGTGTTGGTTGGTTGGTTTGGTGTTTTGCATCACTCTATATCAGTCCTAGCATAGGCCACGCTCGAGTGCACCGTTTCAGCGAGTCCCCCAATGCCCTCCAACATCCCGAACTGGGTTGGGTACGCTGGGGCCATCTTCCTATTCGTGTGGATGGCTGCGGTGGGTGTGTATCTCGCTCAGGCTTCCATCCGCCCTTCGGACGACATCACAGTCGTACGTCGCAGTCGTTCCATCTCCTCCCAAATCTGACACATCTTCCAGACAATGGAGTCCGGCCAGCTCTCTCCGGACGCCGATAAAAAAGCCTCGTCGAGCTCGAGCGAGACGCTGGTCAACGAGAAGGCTCATATGCCCCAGCCAGTCATCGCGAAGCCACCTCCTGTGTACACCCCCAGCGCAGAGAACGCCGCACTCCGTTCGGAGGCCGCGTTCGACCGCTCCACGGCCATTAACACGCTGAGAAATCAGCGTCAAAGCGTCCAGATCTTCAAACCCATCATGAGCGAGGCGCCCTTGCCTCCCATGATTCGCCCCCCTGGCGCGTGATGGTAGAGTGTGTTAGGCCTGCGGTCTGCGACGTCGAGGTTCTTTGGTGCCGAACTCGAGGTGCGTTTTAATTCCTTTGATTCCAGTCGTTTGATTCTGACTTGAATTTTTAGTACTAGAAGAAAACTCCATGTTCAATGTTCGCTAATCCGGCGAACGGCATCTACTTATCCACGAACCTCACCAAGAGCCGCCCAGGCGCTCACACTCAAGGGAATGTTTTAAACATCCTACAACCACAGCCGAATTTGGTGTCGAACTCGAGGTGAGCTTGGATTCCGTTCAATGCAACCCATTTAATACTAACTCGACTTTCTCAGCACTAGAAAGAAAACTCAATGTTCATGTTCGCTAACCCAGCGAACGGCATCTATCCACGCACACCCCCTGCATCCTTCGGGTCGCGTTGGTAATCCGCGGTGTAGGACCTGAGGTGTGTTTCCTTGCCGTTTGCAACAGCCATCCGATACTAAATCAATTTTCCTAGTACTCGAAAGAAAACTAAGCATCCAAGACACGCGCAATAAACTTCGCTGAAAGGCGTCGCGAGGCCGGACGATTGCCTTGGGGGATATAATATTACAGTACCGCCGGCGAGGTGTATCGATATATCTCGTTGCATAACATAGGATCTTTCACAACATTGAATTCTATTCGATGGGTTGCGCTGCTCGTACTTAGGCTCTTCAGAATCAAACACTCTGAGTCCACTGTCAGGTTCCCGAAATCATCGCACTTGTTGAGGACGATACTGGCGAATTCACAAAGCAGTTGAAAGGTTATTTGCAGCCCCAGTATTTCCGACGCGTGTGAGGCTTTGAACCAAGCGCGACGGTTTTAACTTTTAAGACGTCGTTGTATGAATCAAATTGGAAGTGCTGCTACAGATCATTTTGAGCCCATTCGTATAAGGAAAGCCCACTGCTCAAAGAAACTTGACGTCTACGAGCCTTTCACTCAACGTCCAGAGCTTCTCTGCTATAGCCTGCCAAAATGAATAAATAAAGTTGCTACCGAAATCCAACCTTGGGACGTACAGGGTCAGTGGCGTGCGGTGCGACGGCTGTATTTTCCACAGAGTCTCGGAGGTAGCATCCTGGCTTGTCTATAGTAATAGCTGAATGAGTGGTGCCTAATTTTGTGCGGAAGGTAACGCCGCGTACCCTTGAGAGATGGGTCAAATGCCGCAGTGACGAGTCTGCCAGCATAATAAACACGAGAGTCTCGGGTGGTAGGAGCCGGACTTACGTCGCAGCGCCCTCCGGGAGCGTTTTCCACGGCAGCGGAGCACTCAGGTTGGGTTTTCCGTCCTCGGTGATGATACCTAGTGAAGATATTGAGTCTAAATACGAATGGAAAGACCCAGAGGTGAATACCAGCTGCCAGGAGCTCGTCTCGCGCATCTGGGCTGCTGACAAAATTCGTTGCGATGGCTATTCAAAAATTATGAGCACACGCTTTGTGTTGATATTGAGTTCATGGCACCCACCGCCTGGCGTCAAACTGTACGCGTGGATCCGGCCGCCTGCCCGCCGCGTGAGCTCGCCCGCGGTGAGGATGTTGGCGCTCTTGGCCTGCGCGTAGGTGTTCATCGGTTTATATGTGTTTGCGTTCGGCTGCTCCATCTCAGCGAAATTCACACCCTCGCACCACATGTGGGAGCCGCTGGCGACGTAGACGACTCGAGGGGTGTGCGACGCGCTGTGGGCGGCGAGAATCTTGGGAAGGATGAGGGCGGTGAAGAGGAAAGGGCCAAGGTGGTCTGTGCAGAGTTGCTGCTCGAATCCATCGGGGGTGAGCTTGAAAGCGCATATCGGCGACGCGGCATTGTTTATGAGGACCTGCAAGCAGTGTAATTAAATGTTGAAAATGAACTATGGGCAACCTCACGTCGATCTGCTCCGGATAAGCGTTGACCTCCGCCGCGGCTGCGCGAACAGCTTTCAAAGAGGCAAGATTGAGGACAAGGGGCCTGATATTTGCGCCGGGGACTTGTTGCTTCAGCGCGTCCTCTGAAAGTTTGAGCCTTGTCAATTTAGAACGCGTCAGTTCTGGCTTCTGGCAAAGTTGCAATCTACCTTTCTGCGTTGTATCCGGTGATGATAACTAGGTTGGCATATTTGGCGACAACGCGCGCTGTCTCGAATCCAAGGCCATTGAGCGATGTTCCAGTGATTAAGACTGAAGAATAACGTTAACAAGAAGTCGAAGATCAATTTCCAGTCACACATAAGTACCATTTTTTCCTTTGATTTCATCCGCACACGCAGCAGCAGCTTCTTCAGAAGTCGTATGATATCCGAAGGTCGTCATTGTGGTCGAGGGATACTTAGAGGAAATGGACGTCATATATACCACATTGCCGATTCGGCCGTCACTGACGTCTCCTCTGCCGAGTGGTCATCAAGTCAGACGAGTAACAAAACTCCGCACGCGGCGGCGTACACGGCTATCCCGGCTCTCATCGGAATTTGCTGGGGCGGATATCCGTTGGAATCCAACGGGCCAGAAATGACTGATTTTGGGATTCTGGATCTCGAAGAGTCGGGTTATTGAGCGAGGGGCCGAGACACTATTCTAGCACTATTTTCATATTTTTTGAATCCAGGCAAAAGCCGGAAAGAATAAAAACTGCCAACATCAGAATCGTTGGATTCCAACGAATATCTTACCCGTCAAATTCTGATGACCGCCGGGATAGCCGTGGTATGCTGAAATGTACTTATCAGAGTCTATGCAAGAGCGCCGCGCCCCCGGCACTTTGCCTCGGGTTCTGTCATGGCACCACGTCTCTCCACGTTCAACTGAGTGTCCATATATATTACATCGTCTCGGAGACTGTCTGAATCATAGCGGTAGCTGTCGGAGCCACCCGAGCGGAGTTTGAAGGCTTCGGACAACGCGATTTTATAGAGAGATAGCGTATGACTTGAGGAACCTGAGTTTGCTTAATCTTCTGAGACCCGGAGTAACACACTTAAGTTAACAACTGTTGATTTTCTGCTGAACTCAAATCCCGCACGAGTCTACAGGACATTACTACGCTCTTTAGTAAACCCACTGTACATTTTCAGAGCGGTTTGATAATGTGTTCAACTTGATGTGTTCTGACAGGAATCTTTTTCCTGAACTTGGCGAATTCAAGTCAAACTCACGGTCTATAAACAATCTACTCTTCGCACTAGATCCTGACAAGAAATAACACTGTCCCAGCAGAAACAACAATCGTCTGCGAAACAAGTCAGACCCAGCAAAAATAAAGAAGATTTTCAGCACAGCCTGGATGTAGAACACCAGCTGCGGCAGCGTTGATATCGTGCTGTAGCTATATTAGCAGGGGGTTTTCAATATGTGGAAAGAACGACGAACGCGGAGAGGATGCTCCCCATCAGGAGTGGAGACAGCAGCTTTCCGAACCCGGCGACCATCTCGATTGCCGCGAGGGTTTGGCCTGTGGAATTTCAACCGGGATTCTTCCTAAATTCGAAAGACTTACCTTGCTTCAGCGGATCGACGGACGAGACCACCAGACTTCGGAAGACGGGAGCGCGTCCGGCGCTGCACCCGATGAGGATAACAGCTGACGAGGGCTCAGTGTTGGGTTGGACGCTAAATGGTTAAATACCTCCGAGCTGAGCTGCCCTGCTTGTCACCGAGCCCAGGATGATAAATGCCGTCGCGTCGATGCACCACGATAGGAAGACTATGTGGACGTCAAGACGGTCCCTGGCCGCATCCTCCGCGTTGCCTGCCGAATACCTGGACCGCAGCACCTTCACAGAAAATGGAATAACCAAAGTCAAGACCGCCACGCCAACCAAGTTCAATGCCGTTAGCGCGTAGCCGGTCTGAGAACGATATATATAAGATTTCGTCTTGGCATACACGCAATACGCCCCTCTTGGGGCGTATACCGTTCCACCGCAGTGAGATACACGATCAACGCCGTAGCACCATAGCCACCGCCCAAGTCCGCAAGGAAGACGTGCAGGGCGCAGAGGACCAGCCGCCAGTTACGCGCCCCCGAGTATGAACTCATTCCTGTGGCCGGTCGACTCTCCAGTGGACTATGGAAAATATACGACAACTGCCCACAACTGTGAATTTGCCGATAACCTAAAATAAACTTCTTCTCTGGTGGCTCCCGCCTGCCACACCGCCTACAACCAGGTTCGAGAAGTCAGGGATTATCTAGTCAACCCCACTTGTAAGTCTTCGGGGAGTACGGACTCACTCCCCTCCATCATGCGTTCAAATTGGTCTGACAGAAATTTGGGTTCCCCTCTAGTGGGATGAAGTGCTCGTTTGCCCTTTCTCGGACAAGTCAGACTGAGGTCGCCGACCATATTTTTGTTGTTTTGTTACAGCTGAGGGCTAACAAATGTGGGATAAGGCTTCCGGCGCTATTGAACTTCACTCCAATGGTGTATGTATCTACTGATTCCTCCCTGAAAGACAGGCAGACATATACAGTTTCCGTCGGTACACAGTCACCACTTTCAGAGGTTTAATTTCGTCTGCATCTCAATCACTTTCTCGCGGATGATCTGCGAGAGGGCAGGATCCAAATTCTTGGAGCGGCAGAGATCAGCGAAACGGGCAAGTTTCAGCTCCATAGACGCATCCGACGACTTGAGATCGTCCAAGAGCCACTCGCTCCATTCCGCCATGTCCTCAAGCTGCAACGCGCAGCGTAGTGAGTGGATTGTGTCGCACAATGGTTTGTGCGGAAGCACCGGGTCACGCCACGCGTTTCGTTGGCACTTAGCGAAAAGAGATTATGATGGGTCAAATATCTGCGGCCGAGCGAACGCACCTTGCTCCCACAGTATCTCACCACTGTGCATCGAACACATTGCAACGTTTTACTCCCAGGAGGTGCGGAGCACCCAATGTTCATACACTTTGGGTTCGTGCGGTTGGTGTGAATGGCCATCATGCTCGCCAAAGCAGTCATATGCAGGCCATCGCGCGAAAGCGGCCGTTGGACGCCTGCTCGCGATGCAATCGTGACACCGAGAAGATAGTGGAGTGCCTCGAGGTGGGTGGTATATTGGGCGAGCTGAGGAGCCATGCCTTGGAGGCGAATGGATAAGGGGAACAATTCGGCCAACACGGGGTTCAGAATATCGCAAACCAAGGGTAGTGGACGGATCGTCGCTATCCCCACAAACAAACGGGCGATGGCGCTGATGGGATAGAAAAAGCCAAAGTCGTCTATGTTGGGCGATGCGTCGTATTTGGTGAATGCGAATTTTAGATGATCTGTGGCAAGTCGCAGCCCCCGTGGATTAGCCACGAACTCGGCCCGGAACGGAGGCCACAGTCGCAGCAATTCAGCGATGATATTGAAAGTCCCGACCCCCGAAGGAATATCTTCTGCCCACAGCAAGATCGCCGCCAAAGTGTCCCGGCACGTATGACCGCGGCCAAGGAGGTCGGATTCACTGATGGGCCACGGCTGGCTCTCAGCATCTCTTACTTTCATCTTCTTGTGAAATCGTCCGCAATGTAAATCCCCGAACCCGGCGGTG
Source organism: Mycena epipterygia (assembly GCA_029281465.1). Taxonomy (NCBI): domain Eukaryota; kingdom Fungi; phylum Basidiomycota; class Agaricomycetes; order Agaricales; family Mycenaceae; genus Mycena; species Mycena epipterygia. The sequence goes on along the minus strand of JARJCQ010000153.1, from coordinate 97,358 downwards.
AGCTGAAGTGCCAGGGCGCTGATCAAATCCGCATACCGTGCTGGCGCTGGTCCGGAGAAAGTTGAATGCAATCTTTGGAGTAGAGGGTCGGCCAGATTGCAGCGACACGCGGATAGATTGTTCTTCACGCATGCCAAGGACTCTGTTGAGTTGGGCAGAGTGAAAAAACGCATGGTAACGCGGAAGATGAGACTGGGCTGAACGTCCCTCTTCTGGGCGCTCTTGATTACACGACCAAAAATATCGACCAGGTTTAGTAGGGCGACGCAGCAAAGCGCTTGGGGGTCCGTAGGCTCGTCCAAGGTCGCGAGAAAGAGTCTGAGGCTCCTCGAGTCCATGACCTCGGTGGTAGACCCTCCTCGTACATTGCCGGAACTTGACATCTGTTCTGAGATAAGACTCGGGATGCTATGGTTGAATATGGCCGGAAGATCGACAAGACTCACTTACACTGGTGAAAGATTGAGGCTGAAAGTGTGTGTCGTCGCCTCGTGGAAAAAGTACTGCAGGTAGAAGAGCGGAGGTTCAAAGTTGACTCATGTGACAAACCCGCAATCACATCTCATGTTGATCTCATCTTCCACATGCATCTCGAGACCGCATTTGAACGGCATTTCCCAGAACCTGTCCGGAAGCTTTTGCTGAGTGGTCCCCACGTCACAATTAGATCGTTCCTTACTCTCATTTTATTTTGCATCTCAATAGCTGGGGTCTAAGCATTGTCTAAGCGCGGCCAATTGTGAACTTTTGAACAGCCGTAGTAGGAGAATTCACGCTCAAGCTTTCAAGTCGTAGTTTTTCGGATCGCCATGGAGAATTGCCTTGAAATTGTCCACGTCATTTTTCAAAGAGGTTGGTTCAGACGCACTTGCTTGATTACAACTTCAAATGTACAAGTCCATTGGTCATCCCACCTAGGGAGCCACCGGTTGGGTCACGTGTTGGACCTCTTAGGTACCTTTTTCTGTAGTAGCTAAAGGTACCTAAGAGGTCGTCTCTGGTGGAGGGATCCACCTGCTTCGATTATGTATTGATCCACGTGGGCGCGCCCACCGCCTCCTGTGGCTGAATTTGGGTACTGCGGGGGCCTCCGTGCTTCGTATCAAATCAATATTTATTGAAGCACGTACTCATCGCTGGGCGATATACATAAGGAGATATTCTGCAGAAAGGAAATGCAATGAGAATAACAGCCTCGGCGTTCGCCTGTGGTTTCAGCGCCCGAAAGATGGTTTTGCGGTGGGTTGGCGGTGGCAGGTGGGCGAGCTGTCCTAATAGAGTGTGAGGGACCGCGACTTATGTTGCTGCTGCTGCTGAATTTCCTGGCCACAGGACGGGGTTGTATAGAAAGAAAAGAAAAACGGAGGCTACCGCCTCCACCATCAGCTGCCCTGGCGGAATTGCGCCGGGAGCACGTTCTGGAATTGTGCCGGCCAGCCAATGCTGCTTTTTATCTTTTCACGTCATTTGGGGCACGGCTGGAGCGGAATTGGGCTCGAACGGAGGCCTCCACGGCTGACGGCTCATAGCCCGGGTCGACGGCGGCACGGGAACCTGAAGTCTCGAGAGCGAACTAGCTTTGCCCAATGCGATGCGAAACTGGTGCAGTTGTGCAGGTGTTAGGAGTCGGTACCGTCGCTGTCGCCCAGCTCGAGCTCCCGCTACCGACGTTATGGCCACTTGGGTGTGGCTCATGTTCTAAGTCGTGTGTTCATATGTCTATGTGATGGACCAGACAGAGGGATGCCGCGCACGTATTCGCGGGTGCGACGCCCAACGGTGGAGGCGAACGGAACCTCGGAAGCCACCGTAAAAAAGGTTCTGAAACAAATCTGAGGGGAAAAGCACAAGGAGCAGGCGACACCAGTTGAAGCAAGATGTGTACTATTCTTTTTAAAAGAGGATACAATTGATAGCACGAACGGGTCGGTGACGTCGGCTTCGCGGAGGCCTCCGCTTTATAAATAAGGACAGCTGCGTTGAACGGATATTAACTGGCTTAAGGTTCTAGTGAGAGAGGGAAAACACACTGAGATGCCAGTGTGTGTACAAGTTCGGGCTGCCTGTAGTAGACAAGATTTGAGAAAGGCTGCACCGCTTGCCTACTGTGTCGCGCTTTCAAGGAGGGCACCGCGAGAGGCTGAGGGAGGTGGCAAAATTTCGATAAAATAGCTTGTTACCAGAAGCGATATGACTTGCAGAGTGAAACTCAAAGATCGTGGCACGAGAAAACACCCGACGGTCACAGTCACAATTCCGGAACCCTCCTTCACCTTCGTCGCACCTCCGACCCTCCGCCTCCACCTCCCTCCAATCCACCTACACCTCCGTGAGCTTCTGACTTCTGACCACGTAAGAGCCATCAACCAATAGGCAGTCGAATAAAGGTGGGTCTAATTTGATGTTTTTATATCTCACTCAAGACTCGGGTCCGGCTCTGCGACAGAATACGCAAACTGGTCCTTACCATTGCCCGGTGGCCTCCGATTTTCCCCCAGATTTTTATGGGGTGTGTACATTTTGCATTTGAAGCATGCAAGAATTGACCCAGAAGACGCACAAGGTTTCATTACAACTTGTGCTTTAACCACCACCTACTGTATGTGCCATCACACCATCCACTGCGCCGCCGAAGCGTAGGCCTCTAATAACCTGGAAAGAGGTAGGAAGCACGCCCAGACTTCCCAGTGCGTGTTCTGTGCTTTTTCCAACCAGCACGGGGCTGATATATATTAACCCCTATTAGTGCTAAATCGTTCGTGCGTGATTAAACGGGCCCGATACTTGGTAAGTACCACCCGAAAAGGTGGTTTAAGTCTCCTGCGCTGTATTCCAGCTCTACCGGCCCTCCCTGAGTGCACTGTCGCGCTCAATTCACCCAATGCGAAATTTTCTTCCGGGAGGCACTTGTCGACATGCCCAACCTGGGTGAACCTGACCCGCGACACCCCATACCTGGCCTCCATCCCTTCAAACTCTCCTCTGGTCCTGTTTCGCTTCTGTGTTGTCCCTGGGAGGATTCTCACGTCTGGTACTGCCAATAAGTCCCCAGCACTATTTTATTACATTTTAATGTGTTGCTCTATTCTTTTAAGGTGTCATTTTGTAGGAATCCCAGCACATCCGTGTGCCTTGCTTCCCTCCTTGTAAATTTACCTGTCTCGTAACCAGCGGCCGCCGGGATTTTTCTTTTGCATTCAATGCTTCGAAAACATGTGTCGTAGACGTCTCTTCATTTTCTCGAGTTATCATAACTTCTAGGAGCTTGATTTTATTTCGACCATTTCTTTCTGACTCGGAGGCTTCCGCCGCCCGACATCTCTGACCTCCGTGCTCTCCATTCCATGCGCTTCCTTCCTGTTGCTGCAGATCTTTGTTCTGCAGATCTTATTCAATAATCTGATGTGTGTCGCATGCTTTGCTCCTATGGTTTTTTCTCTCATTCCATAGGTCTTCAAGGTACCCTCCCTTCTACCATCATTTCAAGTGCTCCATTGGGTAGGTCGCACAAGCGCTGCGTTCTTCTCGTTGATTCACAGTACTTCTGAACCCACCAACTTGAAAAGTGCTATGCCCGATTCCACCCGCGTGCATGCGGCCCAACGATGGCAGCGGGACTCGGAGGTCGAGGTGAACGACGATGACGATGACATATATATCCCCCCTGATCACCACAAACGGAACTGCTGTCTCGCGATGCTCAATAACAGTGGGTATGGTCATCAGCAGCCCCGCGGCTGCTTCCAACGGCCACCGCACCGCCTGCCATTGTTTCGGTCTCGCATAACGTTCCAAAACCAGCCCGCCCTCGAGGAGTCGTCGGGTTCCCGTCCCGCTGTTGACCCGAGTTCTGAGCTCCGAGTCCGAGCCACGGTGGCCTCCACTCCAATCACAGTCATGCCAGCTGAGCCAAGAATGGTGCGGCGAGAGACACATGGAATACAGGTATCTCTCGGAAAGAATTCCAACAAGTGCTTTTGACGCAATACCCCAGGGCAGTTGCATCGTCGAGGGACGGTGGCCTCCGTTTTCTTTATTATTTCTATCTAACCTGCCCTTTTTGTTATTCATTCCATTCGTCCTTCCTGATATTGTAAACCGCATCCTGATATATATATAGTTATATCGCGCAGCCATGTACATTTGCCCGCAATAAATTTTGGTTTGATATGAGGCATGGAGGCCCCCGCAGTACCCAAATCCAGCCACAGGAGGCGGTGGGCGTGCCCACGTGGACCAATACATAATCGAAGCAGGCGGACCCCACCGCCAGAGACGACCTCTTAGGTACCTTTAGCTACTACTGAAAAAGGTACCTAAGAGGTCCAACACGTGACCAAACCGGTGGCTCCCTAGGTGGGTCATCCTGCCTGACTCCTTCGAATCAAAAACATTCTACCCCCCACAATTTCGGTTTGAACAGCTTTCATTCGTACTGCTTGCCTTCGAAGAGATAAATACATGTTGGATAGTCAAGAATGCGATTTCCACTTACCTGTGTCCAATTTCAATGAATTGTAATCACACTCTCATTCGCCTCCAGCAGTTCCCTAATGTCCTCCGTCGCATCAGAATCTGGCGGTATCTCCTTCGCAATTCGAATCAACCCATCATGCATCACCGAACTATTTGAGCGCTCGGGGACCATCCAGCGTCGCGTCTCGTTCCTATTGAGCACGAACATCAAGTGCAACGCTATCTGCCCGCGGCTCCGCACCGCGCGAGCGATGTGTTCGTTCTAGTACACGTCCTGCCAGTGGTCACGATCCTCTACCCACTCCTCATCTGCGAGTTGCACGGAAATACTTGGATTCCCGCGCGTGTAGTCCATCATCGTAACGCGCGGCTTGGAAGGGTGTTGCTGTAAATAGGCCATATGGGTCTTAAAATGGGCTCCACCCTTGACGTGGGCGAAGGAGTAGACATCTTTGCTCAGTAGCGCACGCATGAACCGGATATTTCTGGCCCCCACGTCCGCGGTTTCTATGCAATAACAGTCAATCAAATGCCTGGGCGAAAGAACACAACACGAACTGAGATTAAAAGCGCGGAGAGAATCGCGTGTGTCACGATGAGCATGCTCGTCGTTGTTCCAGTCAAGCTTTTGACACTCTGCAGAGCAGTAGTACACTGAGAACAGCGTCGAAAAGTGGTTCGATCCTGAATGTCAGAGTGATTCCGCACTGCCTCGAGTGTGAGTATTCCGAGCCCGAACGAGGGAAAGACGCTGACCTTCATATTGCTCCGCGCCCCCGGCACTTTGCCTCGGAGGTTCTGTCATGGCACCACGTCTCTCCACGTTCAACTGAGTGTCCATATATATTACATCGCCTCGGAGACTGAGTCTGAATCATAGCGGTAGCTGTCGGAGCCACCCGAGCGGAGTTTGAAGGCTTCGGACAACGCGATTTTATAGAGAGATAGCGTATGACTTGAGGAACCTGAGTTTGCTTAATCTTCTGAGACCCGGAGTAACACACTTAAGTTAAACAACTGTTGATTTTCTGCTGAACTCAAATCCCGCACGAGTCTACAGGACATTACTACGCTCTTTAGTAGACCCACTATACATTGTCAGAGCGGTTTGATAGTGTGTTCAACTTGATGTGTTCTGACAGGAATCTTTTTCCTGAATTTGGCGAATTCAAGTCAAACTCACGGTCTATAAACAATCTACTCTTCGCACTAGATCCTGACAAGAAATAACACTGTCGCAGCAGAAACAACAATCGTCTGCGAAACAAGTCAGACCCAGCAAAAATAAAGAAGATTTTCAGCACAGCCTGGATGTAGAACACCAGCTGCGGCAGCGTTGATATCGTGCTGTAGCTATATTAGCAGGGGGTTTTCAATATGTGGAAAGAACGACGAACGCGGAGAGGATGCTCCCCATCAGGAGTGGAGACAGCAGCTTTCCGAACCCGGCGACCATCTCGATTGCCGCGAGGGTTTGGCCTGTGGAATTTCAACCGGGATTCTTCCTAAATTCGAAAGACTTACCTTGCTTCAGCGGATCGACGGACGAGACCACCAGACTTCGGAAGACGGGAGCGCGTCCGGCGCTGCACCCGATGAGGATAACAGCTGACGAGGGCTCAGTGTTGGGTTGGACGCTAAATGGTTAAATACCTCCGAGCTGAGCTGCCCTGCTTGTCACCGAGCCCAGGATGATAAATGCCGTCGCGTCGATGCACCACGATAGGAAGACTATGTGGACGTCAAGACGGTCCCTGGCCGCATCCTCCGCGTTGCCTGCCGAATACCTGGACCGCAGCACCTTCACAGAAAATGGAATAACCAAAGTCAAGACCGCCACGCCAACCAAGTTCAATGCCGTTAGCGCGTAGCCGGTCTGAGAACGATATATATAAGATTTCGTCTTGGCATACACGCAACACGCACCTCTTGGGGCGTATACCGTTCCACCGCAGTGAGATACACGATCAACGCCGTCGCACCATAGCCACCGCCCAAGTCCGCAAGGAAGACGTGCAGGGCGCAGAGGACGAGCCGCCAGTTACGCGCCCCCGTCTCTACATTGCGGGTGGGTTTAATCTGGGCGAGCGGTTCCAAGACGGGCTGAATCTTGCGTCGCAGCCAGCTCTTGGGCGGCAACCCTTGAGAGGCCGAGGCAAGCTCGCGTCGCAGCTCGTCGCGTTTGTGCTTCGGGAACGACTCGGGGACGAACAGGTAGATGTATGCGAAGAGCGTGACCCAGATGGTTCCGGCGGCGTAGTAGACTGGGAGGTCGCGGTCCGAGCGAGTTGTGATTGTGCCGCCGATTGTGAACGACAATGCGGAGCCTGCGCCTGAAATAAATTAAGAGTTCGGATGATATGAAGCGGACTTGCCAAGCGTCGACCAGCCCCAGAGGGAGCTGAGTGCTGCCGTCCTAATCTAGTGTCAGATGGTCCGTGGTTGAAAACGACCTGACCCACCTCTCTTCTGTGTTTACCAAGTCTACGAGGTACATGTTCGTGGCGAATACGATAATTAGAGGTTGCGATAAGGAATTAAATACCATCCAGAGCGCGAGAAGAATGATCTCGAGGTGTGTACTGGCTGTGTTTTTGGATGCGATGATAACGAGATTGGCGGCGAGGCCGACGGCGATAACAGAGAGGATGGCGGGCTTTCGTCCGAGTCTAGATGCAACAAAGCTGAGGCCGGCGTAGGCAACCATGGCTGAAAAGATTGATGAGGACAATGCGAGGCAGCGGTGAGTAAACCTACATCCAATCCCGTCACTAACAGCCATCGTGGTCAGTGCCGCAGCGTATTTCTGCTGCACGATAGGCAAGGCGCACAGCGCGTCGGGAATGCGTCCGTCGGATGGGATGCTTTCCGGGTCATTAGAGGAGTACCAAACGCGACATATCAGTTGCTCGATAACGTGAAAAGTTGTCGTCGAGGGGAGTCGGATTGCGAGACGGCATATCATCGCGACGGGTATGATGAGCGTAATCGGTGAATACTTCCGTCTTGTCGCCATTTCCACCGACGCAAGGAGGGGGAAGTGCTCTCCCGAGCCGCCCAGTGGTGGCGGCATGAGATCAAGAGCAGTTGAACTCTATGGCGGAAGACAACCGTATTTGGCAATTGGCGGCCCGTGCTTGCTATCGGTTGGCAGGACCACTCCCCGCTTCATCACCAAAAGCGGAAAAAGCTCGAAAGGGGCTCACAATGCACTTATGAGGGTCCCCAGGCCTCACGAGGGTGACCTAGGCCAGTGAACGTGTTCCGAGGGGGTTCAAAGGGCCTTCAAAAAGTTCCGAGGCCTAGCGAGGGTGTCCGAGGCTGGATGACCTTGCAAGGCCTTGTGACCCTCGCAAGGGTATTCTAGCGCTCCAATCCCATTTCATGTATCTTACAATAACTTCAAATGACAAAGAAAAACAAATTTATTGCGAAGTTGGAGCAGTACAGCTAATGGAGCGGGGTACATAGAGTCGCGTGCCGAATAAAAGAAACAAGGGAGACCAGCATTAGTATTATGAACGCCGTACAAACAATTGGGCTTACAATGATATTTATGCTGTGAAAAAGAGGCACTCTGCACGGCAAAAAAAAAGGTGCGATCAGAAACAAGAATAAGGCGCGACGGAACAACTCACATTTGTGATGAACAGATTATGCTAGAGCTGGATAGGATACTCAGCGGGGGTAAAAAAATGATTTCAAGTCAAATTCTCACCGAATGTAAACGTTATTCGGCGACGGTCAAGAGAGATTAAACCGGGGATGAATGGACGACCGAGGAACCGAGGTGATCTGAACGGGAATGCATTTCAAGTTAGCGAAGGCACACCTCTCGGAGAATTAATGGATCGACCGTTGCAAAACATCCAACATGATCCAAGTCAGTCTGAGGACTAGAAAAAAATGTCAGAGACTCGAGCTACCCGGGAAAGCAGCGAGGGACGTACCCGTTGATTATGAATGTAAGGGCCATGCTATGAACTGGATCAGCGAAAATTGAGGACTGAGTATAAAAGCGAAAACACGCACGTGAGACAGGTATTTCGTATGTCCGCGCTCATGTAGACGGTTGACTCAGAGGAGGCGCGACCAGCTGCGGGTGGGCATTAGCGAGAAAAGAGGGCATTGAAATCGGAGGGGTGGGGAGCACGGGAGGGAGGGAGTTGTATGGTAGAAAAATATAGATGAGGAACAAAGAAAGCCGGGCCACTCACTTGCCATCCAAAATGTAATAGAGAATGTGATCCCGGTCGTCGTTTCGAGGCCGAGAGTGAGGACCTAGGGTTGATGAAATGTAAGGGATATGAGGGATGGCAACAGGCACGCACAGGGACGAGGTGGGCGCACGACGGGGAACATTGGGAACGTGGGCGGCGGCGAGGACACGTAGGTATTGTGGTTTCGGCGCGCCACTTGTTGATATTGCAGCTGCTGCTGAGGGCTGATACTGTTGAGGAGGAGCTTGTTGCGGAGGGAGAGGCTGGTGCAGCGTCAATAAGAAGATAAAGCTGAATATATGCATGCCTATTTACGCCGAGTCAATGCTTATATGGCCGAGGACTGCGCTGGTACATCTGTGGATGACGTGAGTCGAAGTGAAAGAAGAGAGGAAGGGAAATACGACCAAAGGAAGGTGCACAGATAAAGAGGACAATGGCCAGCGAAGGAAGTAAGTGAGGGCGAAAGTCGTTGATGACGGTGAGGGGGACAAAGGTCTGCACACGGGGTTGGAGGCGGATAGGTGAAGAGGGAGGGACGCGACAGGGACTCGGAGAGCGGAGGGACTTGGAAGCGAGTCACGGCGAAAGAGAAACTGAAGGGAATGGGGAGCTCACAAACGCCTCTTAGTTACAACTTCACGATGCCCGACAGTAAACGCGAGTTGTCGTGCCATAACTGGGATTTACGTCCATTACTGGAGTCCATGCAAAATGGGGACTGCAGCTGTAAAGATATGGGGAGGTCGAGGATGACCCGGCCAGAACGAGGAGGGGAGACCTTGACGCGATGGAGGAAGCTGGAGGACGCGAGGCGAGTCGGTGGTGAGGGTCGGAAGGAAGGCGCGACGGGGGCGGACTTGTGCACTCCCGTTTTTGAAGTCACGGTCGAACGTCTCAAGGATGTACAAGGGCTTGAGGGAACATAGCAAGGGGCTGCTAGCCTGGAAATGCCCTCGTAAGGTCCTTGGGAGACGCGTCCAAGGCCTGGATTTGCCTTGATGGCTCTTGTCAAAGTCACGAGGCCTAGCCAGCTTCGGACACTTTTGGTGATGTTACATAACATATCCCCTCTCTTGCTCAACATCTTGCAACCATCGCACTTCGGCTGCTAGTGCTTCATTTTCGCGTCCCATGGCCTCCGAATTTCCGTCTACCATATTCAGCAAGGGTCCGAGCTGGGGCGGCTTCGAGGCGCTCAAATTTCTTGTCATTTGTACGACGTGTCTTTGCGTTGAATGGTACGAATTAATTGCGGCCTCCAGCGGAGCCTCGTACGCGGACGTTGGCTACGAGTACGGGGCATCTTCGGTCCCGACCTACGATGAGCCTCTCGGCGTCGAATTCCCCGGCGCGACATACGCGGAGCCTGGCGAGCCCAACTGGGTCGGGCACCTCATCACGAACTACAGCTCGCGGCTGCTGGTATACAATTACGCCAAAGGCGGGTCGCGTGTGCAAAATGTGAAGAACCAGATCCAGATCATGTTCCAGGGGCACATTGCCGAGAAACCGGCCTGGGCTCCGTGGACGGCGGCGGATACGCTGTTCAGTGAGTGCTGTGACCCCTTTAGATGCTGATTTTCACCGCGTCCGAATTTCAAGTAACGTGGGTGGGCATAAACGACTCTGCGTAAGATCTCTTTCCTCCGCTGCACTTTTGATATTTTATGCGGCGTAGATTTGGCAGCGACCATGGCTACAATTTGGAGGCACTTTTCGAGGCTCAAGAAACGTTGTATAACGCTGGTTAGTCCCTGTGATGACGGGGTGCTGTCATTCATCTGTGCCACTTATCAGGGGCACGAAACTACCTTTTCGTCAACGTCCCCCCAATCGACCGATCACCGGGTATGTAGGCTTATACCCTTTTCGCCTCAGCTCAATAGCCCACAGCCAAGGGAAAGCGACCCAACTACGTCAACTGGAACACTGAGCTGAAGAAGGCCGCCGCGCTCTTTGCGACAGCCCACTCCGACTCGACGGTGATGATATATTCGTCCTGGGACACCTTCAACGCTCTGCTCGACGATCCGGAAGCGCACGGGTTCCCGGTACAGGATGTACGCAAGCCGGGTGGCTCCATCTGGGTCGATTTTCTGCATCCGACGAGTAAGGTGCACGACTTCGTCGCGAGGGATATGTCCGCGTTTTTGTGCGCGCAGCCTGCTTTCAAGCCGGAGAAGAGCGAGGATATCCGGTAAGATGCTTAGAACCAGAGCTTTTTTTTTTCGAGCATAGGGACTGGAAAGGACTGGAACTTGAACGGAGTAAGGAACTATGCGGCGCCAGGTAAGTACGTAACATGCCGCGGATTATTTCATCATTCCGATCGATCCACGACTTAAGCTTCGCCCCTTGTCTTACTCTTTATAGTTCCCTCCATCTTCAGCACCCTTCCCTAACCCTCGCTCCCTGCCTTTGAGCGCAAAGTTGAACAATACCGTATTGTTCAACTTTACCCGCGTGGGTCCGGCCGCCGTTCCATCGCCGTTCGGCAATTCGCATGATAGCCTCCACGTGTGCTTTTGATGAGATATTTTTCCTGCCATTTGACCCCTTCGTGAAGATACCCCCGCCTGCTGCCAGCAATGTCGTCCCCGAACCCATACCCCCCGCAAAATAACGCGTCGTTTCCTGCGCTTCATTTGTATCCCCTCGACGATTCATTTATACCGAAACGGATAGCTCTGGGCGCGGGCCAGCGCGTCAAAATCGCCCGTCCCCCGAATACGAAGACCCAGCCCGGCGAGCGCAACGGGTACTTTGACTCGCGGGTCCTCAGCCGGCAACACGCGGAGGTCTGGGAGGAGAGCAACAAGGTCCGTCCGCAGCACACGACATAATATTTGGGCCCCAAAATAATACCCGGCAGATATTCATCAAAGACGTCAAGAGTTCGAATGGAACCTTCATAAACGGCGAGCGGCTGAGCCTCGAGGGGCGTGAGTCCGAGCCCTATGAGCTCAAGAGCGACGACATCCTCGTGAGTCAGAATCTATAAATGCGCACTGTTCGGAGCGCCGACGTGTCGTACAGGAATTCGGGGTGGACATCGTCTCGGAGGACAACAAGACTGTGCTACATCGGAAAGTCGTCGCGCGGGTTACCTGCGTGTTCCCGAATAAAACGGGGCACCAGCCGCTGCAGCCTGACCAGTTCGCGACCATGTCGCAGACGGGCGCGACCTTCAATGGCATAGCCCCCCAGCGGCGGCCCCAGATACCCATGATACACCAGGGGCTCGCAGGTCTTGGGGGAATGGGCGGGGGCGTTCGCACCCCGGGCCGCGGCCTCACACTGGACCACATCTTCAGTCGCCTGCAGGCCGAGCTTGCAAAGAGCCGCGACACGGGCCATGACCTGCAGGTCCTCACCGGCGCTCTCAACAACATAGAGGACACGCTCAACGGCGCGCTGGTGCGTCTCCTGCCTCCCCCCGTTTATGCGCTACTGACAGAACGCGACAGCCTCCGACGAGCCTGCCGCAGTTCCCGGACGTGCTGCCAGGCGTGATGCCGCCGCCGCCGCCGCCGCCGCGCACGGTATCGGTGCCGTCGTTGCCGACGCAGGCGCCCATGGTGGAGACCCCACAGGCGGAGGCCGTCGCCGAACTACAGGCGCAGCTGCGCGAGCACCAGGAGGCGCTCGCCGCACACATGGAGGGTATCCGTGCGCTGGAGGGCGTACTCGCGGAGCAGGAAGCGATGAAGCGCGAGGTACGGGAGCTGCGTGAGTTTGTGGGCGTCGACCGGCCAGCCGAGGAGGCGAAGCGCGAGGGGGAGGACGACGTCGACGAGGAACTCGAGGGCGAGGAGGGTGACGACGACGATTCAGACACGCGAAGTGTCATGACCGTCACCCCACATGAGCTCGACAGCGTCGCGGAGGAGGACGAGGAGGAGATGAGGGAGAACGCGCGGGAGGGAGAAGAGAATCGTGATACGGCGCCTTCTGCGCAGGAGGACGCCGACGCATTGCAAGAACAACAAGAACGAGAGGACAATTTCACGCGCGAGCGGGCCCAGACACCGGAGCCTTCGCTTAACATGTTGGATCCCAGCCCGCCGCGCAGCCCATCAGCTTTGACAGAAGCGGCAGCAGAGGCACAAGAGATCTCTTATGCGGAGTCTCCCGCCGCCCTCTCCCTCAGCGAGCTGACAGCGCGTCTCGCACAGCTAGCCTCCCAGCTCGAGTCTGCACTGGCCGCGTCGAGTGCGCTCCAGGCCCAGCACGCGTCCGCACAGGCCACGATCGCCACGCTAGAGGCGAAACTCGCGCGGCTCGAGGCGCAGACTCCGGAAGTGTCGCCCCCGGCCCCGCCTGTACCCGTGCAAAGCGCACACAGCGCAGAGCTCGAGGAGATGCAGACGCAGCTCGTGACGATGCGCGAGGAGCTTGCGTTAGAGCGCGGCCACCGGGAGGCGTGGGCAGGTATGGTCGAGGCGCGCATACGCCTCGTGACCGCGAACGGGCAGGCGGGGAAGCCACGGCGGGGGCGCCTCGCGTACGATCATGGCCCGCGGAAGAGCCGCAGCACCAGCGCGGGTTCGTCTGGGAGTCGGAGCCCCAGTCCCAGCCCGAGTTCTGGACTCCGGGAAGAGCGGGGGCTGGAGCTCGAGCTCGACCTCAAGCCCCCGAAAACAGAGCTATTGGCGTTGGCGGCGCTCTCCCCGGCATTACCGGCCACAGTAGACTCGGAGGTACGATTTAGACTTGTGCTTCTTTTCATTTCCTGATGCTCATGTTTTTGGTCGTAGAAATTCCTGCGCGCTGACGCGGCCATGGTACACATGAACGTCCAAACGGCAATCGGTGTCCTCATACTCGGAATTGCAGCTGCGGCTGTTTTGTGGCGTGTCAAGCCCGAGTAGGCCGCTGATTAGAGTGTGGATTCCGCTTCAAGCCCTTGGCTTGGGTGCACCACATTGTGCCTAGTAGGGTCCGGCCCTTCGTCTCGCCCCGGGTGAATCTGTGCTCCTACCAGATATCGAGACGAAGTGGAAGTAGACGCAGCCAGGTCGTACAAGCTCGACGGCAACTGCGTCCCCCCGCTAGCTACTACCGCACGAGGTTCCTATCGACTCGGATAGAAGAAATGGAATAAATTATGTTCGTGGAAAGTGAAAACCCCATTGCAAGAAGACCTGGCTGGTCTTCTTTTACGCAGCCACGACGATTAAAAAAATTCCGATGCCGGTCCGGCAGGGCTATGGCTTGCAGGCCAAACATCCGCAAACCTTGCGGAGTTTTTCTATACTCACTCCCTTGACTCGCTCGCTGTGGGCTGGGGCTGGCAACGACTCCCGCGGAAATTGACATCTGAGGCACTCCTTCCTGCCCTCCCACTCTTGGCTCCGAAGCTGTGCGGCACATGCTCTCACGGCGCTTCTAACAGCTCTTCTAGTCAACTGAGCTTTCCCGCCTGTTCCCATCTTTCTGCTATCTATTAGTAGAGCTTTATAATTCCCTCCTTTCGGTTGCAACCCATACCGCTTCCTAGTCATGTCGACTATTCCCCAGATCGACCAGCAAGTCTACATCGTTCCATCGTTTACCTTGGAATGCGGAACGGAGCTGAAAGAGGCGCCTGTCGCCTACAAGACGTGGGGCCGCTTGAACGAGACGCGGGACAACGTTATGGTCATTTGCCATGCTCTCACCGGTAGCGCCGACGTCGAGGACTGGTATGTTTCCCTTCCTGTGGTGTTGTGGCCTCGATTTTAACGGCGAATAGGTGGGGACCACTTATGGGCCGCAACAAGGCTTTCGACCCCAGCCGATTCTTCATCTTCTGCGGGAACACTCTGGGCTCGCCATACGGCTCTGCCTCCCCCGTCACGACGAACCCCGCCACAGGCCGTCCATATGGCCCGGCGTTCCCACCCACCACCATTCGGGATGATGTGCGCATCCACCATCACGTTCTCACGAAGCACCTGGGCATACGCCGCGTCGCCGTCGTAATCGGCGGCTCCATGGGCGGCATGGCCGCACTGGAGTGGCCGCTCCTCGCCCCACTGGAGTTTGTGCGCCGCATCGTCGTCCTCGCCACCTCCGCGCGCCATTCCGCGTGGTGCATCGCATGGGGCGAGAGCCAGCGCCAGAGCATCTACAGCGACCCCGCGTACAAGGACGGGTACTACGAGCCCACCGAGCAGCCGCGCAGCGGCCTCGCTGCGGCACGCATGTGCGCTCTCCTGACGTACCGCTCGCGCGACTCCTTCGAGCGCCGCTTCGGACGCAAGGTGCACCTCGCCGTCGCGCCCAAGGAGGAAGGCGGCCCCGGGCTGATGACGCCACCCGCGTCCCCTGCGCTCGAAGCCGCCAACTTGCACAACGACGGGCATCGCAACCAGCGCAGCCCGTCCGTGAGCAGCCTGGGCAGCGAGCCCGGCGCCCCACCCCCGTCGCGCCCGCCGATCTTCTCCGCGCAGTCGTACCTGCGCTACCAGGGCGACAAGTTCATCGCGCGCTTCGACGCGAACTGCTACATCCACATCACGCGCAAGATGGACACGCACGATATTGCGAGGGGGCGCGTCGCGCCGGCGACGGGCGTGATGGACGGGGACGCGCTGCTGGCGCAGACGCTCGCGGCGCTACCGCCGCGCGCGTTGGTCATATCGATCCAGTCCGACGGGCTATTCACGCCGCCCGAGCAGGCGCTACTCGCGACGCACATCCCCGATTCCAAGCTCGTCGTCGTGCCGAGTGGTGAGGGCCACGACGGGTTCCTCACCGAGTTCGAGGAGATCAACCGGTGTGTGCTCGGGTTCCTGCAGCGAGAGTTTGAGGGGTTCTATCAAGGGGCGGCGGAGGAGGTCGAGGGCGAGGACGATTTTGCTGTCAAGAAGGAAAGTGTGTTTGGCGAGGCAGAGGTCGATTTCACGCAGTGGTAGGAACTAGAAGCGCCATGTCGGCTGATTGTATTGGACTTTCAATGTATCAATTACAAGGCTTCCATAGACTACTATATCGATATTTCTTAGGCTGAACTACTAAAGCCTTTGTGTGGTTTCTCTTACAGCTGTGGATTTGAGAAAATCGAATTATTTGTGCTTCGACTTTCGAGAGCCAGCACATAACACAAGAATTAGAGAGTGTATTCTACGGGCCCGCGTCGTAATCCCACTTGACGTAAATACCAGACTGGTCGTCTTAAAATCTCAGTCGCATGAAGAAACATCTATTACATTCACTACCTGGCAGGTATTCCAATCAGCGTAGGTAGAAGCACGTAAAAGAGTGAAGGGAAATATAGGCAAAAATCGCCACTCAGGAAACGACTGAGGGAGGGAATCTGGAACACAAGGTATATACGAAGCAAGAACTTTGTTGTGTAAAGAAAACCGGATGTAGAATGGGAGATACTTCGTCAATCCAACAAGTCGGACTGGGATTCGGAATCGGACTCTGAGGACGAGTAAAATGGACCTGAACTTGTCTCATACTGGACGCGCGCATATTTCTCGATCTGACAGCGATCAGCGGCAACACAGTTTCGAGGGAGGAATAGCATACCTCTCCGCGCTCCGGTTTCAATTTAGGAGAATGGGCCAAGAAGACACCCACCGCCATCAACTGGGAAACTAACTCAATCTCCTGCGTTTCGAGCCGCATTGACGGCGAACGAGAAAGGCCAACTTCGCTAATGGTTGAGTACTGCATGCTCCTCTGTCGGGCCTGCAGCGTGGAGATCATCAAGCCCGGGTTAGCTTGCCACGCCACGAGCTGTTCGACGTTCGGAAGTAGCGATCCGTCAGCTATTTCACTGAGTATGGAATCTGGCACCACGTAGAAGGGAAGCCGAACCTCCATGACGGAGGGACATGCGCGTAACCAGGGCACCAGCATTGGGTCATCAAAATCGTCGACGACGTAGAGTGCTCGCACGGTGGGGTATGCGCGAACACTGGTGGCGGCACCGGTGGGAGCGACATGCTCTACTACTAGGCTTAGGTCTAGAAGTGAAGGGAGCTCGAAGCCATGTAAACATATGGCATAGCTCGTTAGATCGCCTTCGGCGAGCTTTAGCGTCCGGAGCTGTGGAAGCGCAATATTTCGTTCTTCAATTGGGAACGGCCCATCCGGTGCCAGTCGGACAGCGAGATGTGCAGTGGTAAGGTCTTTGCACCCATCAAGAATGGAGTGGTATTGCGAAGGAGGGTGAGGCGTGCGCAGGAGATATAATTCCGTAAGCTGATGCCAGGGAATAGCCAATAATTGAAGATTGAGTGTGTACAATCCTTGTAGGGTGAGGGATCGAAGTCGGACTGCCCCATCGAAGGTAATTGGAGCGAGAGGCCAGGGCGCTTCTAAACCACTAAATTCAATCATAAGCTTTTCCAAGATATTTAGGGAACCAGCTGGGAAGGTGTTAATGTGAGAGGGGCGTGTGGAGAGGAAGGTTATGAAGCGGAGTCGATTTGAATATCGATTGAGCCATTGTCCGATGCGGGAATCATCTACAGCTCCAATGATTTCGACAAAGAATGTCAAAGAACATTGATCGCTGCGTGAAAGCCAGATGTCGAGGATTTCTAGCAGTCTTGTTGTCGTCTCGGGTTTGAACCTTACCCGCACGTCACTCCAGAGCTTGTGCGTATGGAGGGCGACTGATCTCCAATGCGAGCAGACTTGACAAAGAATCAACTGCATGCACATCCGATGGAAGTGAAGAGAGTGCAAATAGACCGGTGACGACTCGGCAGCTGCCCAAAGGAATATTTCGCTAAGGACTTCGATGGGGAGATTTTTGTAGGGGGCCAATGCCACACGATACACTTGCATCTGAGCAAAAAGTGCGCTGCGACGTGAGTCGAGCCTCGCTAATTCTTTTTCCGCAGCAAGAAGCCACGGTCGAGCGATTAGAGCATCAGAGTCGGGAAGAGGGTCGTTTTTCCATGCAGCGAGAGTTTCAGTGGTCAGAGGAGGAATGAGCTCCGCTTCTCTGTTCCATTCAGCCTCAATTTTCACTCGCCATTCGCGTGACGGACGTACCCATTCACTTCAGTCATAGCCTTGTGATTTAACGGACCGCGGTGCCAAGTGGGGGACACCTTGTGGGACACAAGAAATCTACGATAATGAAAGTTCTTCTATATTCCCAAGTGGATCAGACTTACTCGATGGAGTTGTCGATGTCGTTGGATAGTGTTTTTATAGGGATGGACGTAGGACGAAGAGGATTCAACTGTCATAGTCACATGATGTGACTTCCGTTCCTTTGTTTCGAATCCCTGCTCTTTCTTTCGTTCTGTGGAGGCTGGGTAACGGCGACGTTGACGCCACCGCCTTCAAATAGCTCACGAGTATCCTTGTTCACCGACGGAGCCGGTGGAACATAAACGGTTGGTAGCTTTCGCTGAGCCTAACAACGGAGTGTATCTCAATTTCTATCTTTGCATTCAAAGGCCCGATTCCCTTTGAAAAGACCTCCACTCAGGCGGTAAATGACAAAAGACAAAGAAATCTCATAAAGGGCCGCGATCTACTCTATAAACCTCTATAAAACCAATGGACGACGACTACGACATGAGCATGCACACCATGCGCGAAAACCTCCCCGAAAGTGACCGCCGTGACGATGAGTGCGACTCCGTCCACTGGAAGAGCTCGCAGACGAGCAACCGTGCGCTCGACACCCTCATGCGGGAGGCACAGAACGCGATGCGTCCTGGTGAGTGGCCTTGACCCGCTACTTGTGTTTCTGACAGGGATGCTGAATGTCCTGCAGCGCAACGGGAGAGCGACTGGACATGGGGCTCCCCGGGTGCATCCACGTCACGCGTTAGGCCCACATTATTTGAGCCGACTGCTTCTAGTGCCGTTGTGCCACTTCCGGTAGGCCGACGGCGTGCGCGCGCATCGCATCCGCCGCGTGCCCAGGGTCTCAGCATAGGGCTCGGGTTTGGAAGTGCGCCTTCGACGGACCCGGCCCAGTTCCTGACGCTACTCAAGGGCGTGTCAAAGCAGGCAGACGAGAATGCGGGGATGCGTGCCAGTGGCGTCGACTCTGCGCGCGGTCGGCGGGGAGTGAAGCAGCGCACGATGGCCACCCGACGCGAACGTGAACGACCTTCGTCTGTTGTCGGAATGGGAACGAAAGGGAAGGGAAAGGAACGGGAGTTGGCCAGGTCCTCTTCTCTCGCATCGATCGCGTCGGTCCTATCATCCCCAGACTCCAACTATTCTTTCGCCTCAGGCACTGCGGACACCTCCATGACGAGCCCTGAGCCCGACGACTTCAGTCGGACTACACAGGACCTCATGCCACCACCCCCTGTCCCACAAAATCGCCTGCCGGCGCTGGACACGAATCGCATGTCTGCCTTGGCCTTCCCGCGTCTCAGCCACGTTCCAGCAGCGCTGCCGCCCCCGTCTGCGCGCCCCCCGGAACTGCGCGTGCACCCCCAACCCCCACCCGCCGCGCCGCGTGCAGCCGTTCCCAATCCTCCACGTAGTGTGCAACAGCAACAGCAGCAACCCGTGTCCTCCCAGCTCTCCTCAACGCGCCTGCCTACAAACAGCCGGCCTTCGCCCGCGCCAGAGCCACGTATGCACCCTCTCCTCGAGAAGACATCCGCCCTTGGCTCGCCCCCGCGCGCCCATCCGGCCCCCGCGGCGCGCCCGAACCCGCCGGCCCCTGCGCGCCCGGTGCCCCCGTTAGCCCAGTCGCAGCCGCAGCAGCGCCGCGGGAACGGGCCTCCCGCGCTGGGCATGCGTCGCACGAACACCGCCCCGCTCGCTGGCGCGGCGTCAGCGCTCTCGTCCTCCCAGGCGGCGCGCAAGTTCCGCACGCCGTTCCTCAACCCGACCGCAAATGCGGTCGCGGGCCCTTCAAGGGCACAGGCACCGGCAAGCAGGTCCCAGGCGCCTGGTGGTCGGAGTGGACCACCCCCCGCGGTCAAAGTGGAACGGGGAGAAGAGCCCGTGCCGGCGAACAGCTCGTCACCGCCCGGACCAGACCCCGACTCGTCCTTCGAGGGCTTTGGCGGGACATCTTTCGATCTAGAAGAATTGGAGAAAGTGATGCAGGAGTACGACGACTGAGTAGGTAATTATAATTCCAATAAAATTGTATTTCCAGGTGGGACGCAAGATTCGGCCACCCGACGTGGATGCCACTGCCTTCCTATTGAAGGATATCAGTTTGCAGATTCAAGTCCTTGTGCGACAACAAAGCGTAATTGACAAAGCGCGGTATCCAAGCGGGATCGGCAGGCTGTTTTGGGTGAGCCAAAGCCACCCCGCAAGGTGGCAATCATGGACGTCTCTTTCATCCGGCCACCGTCCGATTCTACATTGTCCAAACTGTATCTCCTATATATATCAAGTCCGTCTGGGTGAACGCCAACACTCATTTACTCCGTGCCACCTCAACGTCTCAGCTACCATCAATAATGTCTACCCTCGAACTCATCTGGGACGCTCACACGAGCTACAAGCTGTGGTCGTGGACCAACGGCACAGTGCACTACGTCGCGCGCTTCATCCGCCGGCTGGACGGCAAGAGCAACATCTGCACTGTGCGCATTGGCGAGCGCGGCAGCCATTCAGCGCCGACGAGCAACACAGACGACAACGCGGCCGTCGCGGTCGTCAAGATGGCGTTCACGCCGGAAGGGTCGGACGCGCTTGCGCGCGAAGCCCAGTTCTATACACAGCTGCACGATATACAAGGTAGCGCCGTGCCACGGTGCCTGGGGCACTTCCGAAGCAAAGTGTCGGGCTCGGAAATGTCGTGTCTGGTCCTCGATTATTGCACCGGTGTGCCCGGGGAGCCCATGCATGATCCCTAGTACGTCCCCTTTGCCGTTGTCGACGGAGGTCCGTTCTCAATTGATTTTATTGGCAGCCTCAAGATAATGTCCGCCGCCTATGCGATGCATGCCTCCGGTGTTATGCACGGCGATCTTTTGCACGGCCGTCACTTCGTGAAGAGCGGAAGGAGAATGATGATCGTCGATTTCTCCGCCGCCGTGCCTCACCATTGCGCTCATGGTCGGGAGGTTCGTGGGCCTGATGGACGTCGACAAATTGGTTCATGTCCTGAATTGTCGGCCCTGGAACGCGTCTACGGTATTCACAGGAACTGGTAGTGCTGGGATCTTTGCATGTGATGAATAACTATATTACTAGATCCATTGATACCTAGATGCATTTGTATTTTTTTTGCTGTGTACACATCACCGCTTTTCACTCCACTTGCTCATGCAGCGATCCGTGTGACCAATATGTAACGAGGATACTTGGGACGGTGACCGGGCCAATTTTATCCCTCATTTTGGGTGCGTTCTGGGAAACCATGTTCAACCGTGTATGCATGAATCTACATGGATCCCTGGAGTTGTTGACGCGAAATAGGGGCCCCACGGCTCTCGGACCGGATCGCCGAATGATATCAGCGGTGACCAAACAAACCGCGACAGCACGACTTGAACACCCGCTTCCAACTGGCATCTCTCAGCCTCTGGTCGCAAGACGATTCCACTAGATCTACACGTCCGACGATATCACGCACTCATGACTCTATTCTTCTCCACAATAGAGGTTACGCGCCAGGCATTCTTCCGATCTAGCCTCTCATATGCGATTGTGAATCTCAAGCGTAATTATCTGTTCACAAGCCAACAGACCGATAGAACGCTGATATCAACTAGCCATAGTCCCTGGTCGTCAGTCTCAAATGTTTCCCATCCTAGCTAAACGCCGGTTATAATATGGTCTAGATGTTCTGGTTCTTCCGACGAGACATGTTTCGCGCCTCGCGGATCTCAGTGGTATGTATAATATATCTCCTCGGAAGTCCTGGCTGATTTATTATCTTACCGCTGACATCCATATCTAGTACCAGAACTAACCTCTCTAATGTCCGCCGTCCAACAGGTTGGGTCTGTGATCGAGCGTGCCTATGGCGCTGACGGATTGACAGTTGCCTGCCAAGTACGTGGCTCTTTAATTTTGGAAACTTCACTGTTTAATTTGTTCACTTCAGGACGGCAAAGCCGCTGGCCAAACGGTCCCACACGTCCACTTCCACATTCTGCCACGCAAATCGGCAGGCGATAGGTTCTCTGGGAAAAACAATGACCAAGTGTATCCTGCGCTCGAACAGGCGGAGGCCGAGATGGCCCAGCCGTTCAAGGTGGATGCAGACGAGGATCGCGTGGCTCGTTCAATAGAAGAAATGGTGAAAGAGGCGACCTGGTTGAGAACATTTTTCCCTGCAGGTGAAGGGAAATAAAGGTTCGTGTTTAAGCTTCATCTCGCTCTAGACATTTCCAATATTACTATTATAGGTTGGGATTTCGATTTCTTATTGCAGTTTAGAGCTTTCCTTGCGCATATAAGCCTCCACTGTCGCTTTGGCTGTCTGAATATCTGTGATGGTGCCAAAGGCCAGGGCGTGCAAGTCGATGGTGTTGACCAATATGGTGAAGTTCTGCCTCAGCCTTTCTTCGATCATGGGCGCGCCAAACGCGGCGCCCATAAGC
Organism: Mycena epipterygia; assembly: GCA_029281465.1. Lineage (NCBI taxonomy): Eukaryota > Fungi > Basidiomycota > Agaricomycetes > Agaricales > Mycenaceae > Mycena > Mycena epipterygia. Next base: position 75,163 of record JARJCQ010000153.1, on the reverse strand, counting down.
GCCTTCTTGTGTTTCTTAGACATCGCCGTGACTCGGTCCATCGCCGCAGCAAACTCAGGTTCCCCGCCCATGAAGGCAATGGGCAGCCCCATGTCCAGACGTAGGTCTCCGGCTGGTGAGGTTCAGTCTGTATGGTTGGTTGGTTTTGCAGAACAGGAAAAACTCACCACCGATCATCACGGCGTCGACCTCCTCCATCTGCATGATCGAGTCGATGTTCTTGATCCCCAAACGTGACTCTATTTGCGGGATAACAGCGATGTGCTTGTTAGCGAGGGAATATACCGTTTCCCCTTCGGGTGTAGCGTCTGTTACGCCCGGGAGCTGTGCTCGGACATATCAGTGGCGATACTAACCACTTCAGGAAATGGACTAACGAATGTGAAAGGTGGGTATGATCGGTGTCCAGTCGGACTGATCAAGAGGAATGATTAGAGCTCCACATATAGGCCCGATGGCGATGATGCAACCACATACGGAAAACGACACACGCCAACCATAGCCTCTACCTCTTCCCGGGTTTCTATATGTGGGATAATTATACCTCCCGCGCCGGCGTCAAGACACCATGTCTATCAATCATTCGTGAGGATGTGCATTGTTATGATTTCCGCGCCACACACCACAAAATCAAAAGCCGTCTTGCTGGGTACGCGGACGATGGGGACCATTTTCCCGCCGCTTTCGTGGTTGATGATTTGGATGCATTCCACGAGGAGCTTCTGCGACCATCCGACGTGCTCCGCATCCTATATGTGCATAATTAACGCGCTGTTTCTGTGAGTTCAAATTTCTGCAACGCACTATCCAGATCCAATCCCCGCCTGCGACGGCCAGCGTTTTCGCGACGTGTCGGCTCGGGTACGACATGACCTGGCCCGTGAGCACCTTGCCGGAGGCGATGAGGCCGCGCATGTTACTGGACTGCTGTCGGGTAGGTGCCGCCCATGACGCCTGGGTCGAAGGGTCGGTGGTGAACTTGTTCGACATTCTGGTTCTGGCGGGAAAACGGGGATGGGCGGAGAGGAATTTGGAAACAGCTAGTGTGTGTGCGGCCTGGTTTTAAGTAAAATACTGTGCATGATTCGGTATCATTCCGCGCATGCTGTACACAATAGCGTCGATCACTATCTAATTAGGTCGGCGGAGGAGGGTCGAGTTGCCGATGACTGACCCCACTGACGGCTGACGTTCACAGCGTTCCGTTCGGCGGTCTCCCGGTTAACAGGAGACTTCATTTATCTCTTATCTTTGAGAGGCATGGAGTAGTTCACTTCCATTCCGTGCATTGAACCTACATGTATATTTTGAATGTGTTCATTACGCTGCGACCAGAAAAGTTCTCCTTGACTTCTCAGACTGCGAGATCGAAAGGCGCTGTTTCGGGCCCTGAGTTGTAGATGGTAGCTGTTCCTGTAACTGACTCCGAGTGCCAGTTGAATTCAACCTTTCAACCAATTTTCAACCACTCTGCCAATTCGGTGATGATATAAATTTCGCATTTCAGTATAAAGTTATTAGCGACGGTCTCACTCGGGATTCTTGTGGTGATTGCATTACCTCTGGTAATCGTCCGGGACTCCCGGAGGGAGACTCAATCGCAATTGGGGTGGATTTTGGTTGAATTTTGGTTGAATCTGAATTTAACTGAAATGATTTCAGAAGCTCATGAGGACATCCTCTTGACATCGATGACTTAGAAATGATTTCGGGCGGAATGAATTGAATATCCTCACGGAGACTCGGTTCCACTGTAGAACTCGACAACTCAACGGTGGCTGTGCTGATGGCTGTGTCCGGCAAAATCTGTTTGCCGGCCCCGTGCGGACCTCCTTGCTTCGTCCCGCCGCAGCGGCCACCACGGTGTGCGTTTTATTTCTATGTGGTACCAATGGACATTCAACTTGACAATCCTGCACTTGATTCAGCGCCAATTCGGAGATCTGCTAAAATTTGGCTGTTTGGACCAATTTTGATTCTTGAACACTCTCGGCCCCCTCAACTTGAAGCAAGGCATTTGAGGTTGATCTACGTAACTATTTATTGTCATACTACTTGGATTTGCCCTAGGATTGACGATGAAGGGCTCAAAATACCTTTAATATGTTCTTGTCGCTGACGGCGAGAGGCAACATCAAGCCTGTCGGCGGCCACGGCTGTCGGCCACTTGAGCCTGGATTCGATGTTCTAGAGGTATCCCGCCTATGTCCGCCTTGGTAATACAGGCGTGGGAGCTGACGCTAACTATGGCAGCAGTAATGTGGCGTCATCGTGGTTTGATCTAACGACATGGATTGTATACTTGAGACGACTTCGAGCGTTGCCTGCCCTAGCAACATCTATGCTTGGCCGCAATATTCTTCTCTCCCTCTCTGTGGCTCCGTTCCTTTCGAACGCTGCCTCGCAGCACCCGTTGCAGGACGAATCGTTGAACAACTTGCAGTCCGATGGATACAAGTTCAAGTGGCCGATAGATAATGTGGCGATCATAGGCGCCGGTGTTAGGTCAACTTGACCTGAGTGTTTCCTAACTATGACTTGGAACTCAACTTTTTCAGTGGGTTGATTGCACATCGAGAATTCACCGGAGCGGGGTTCGCGCGCGTTCGGGTATTCGAGCGGGACGACGTGCCGGGAGGTAACTGGCATTATACGGAACAGACGCCTCTGGACGCCCCCATTCCTAATGTCGATCCCTCAATCGGGGATTTCGTGCCGTCCTTACCTCGTCCAGGGACGTCGTTTCCAGTGGAAGAAAACTATTCGGATTGGGAAGAGCAGTGGAGGGAACACAGAGGTCCCAAACCTGTTTGGGAATCCCTAGAGAGCAATGCCCCGGCGGTATGTGCATTTTCCGTTCTTTCCGTTTGCGATTGCTGAAGCACATACAACTAGCCCATACAGCAGGTGAGTATGGGCCCGAAGACCTATTCGATGTTCTTATGACCGACCAGATCACCGAAATTCCTTGGCCGTCAGGGACGCCGTGGCGTGAGTCGTCTTTCGTCCCGGGGAACGGACCGCATGGAAATTAACATCTTACAGACCTACCGCACAGACTTCTCGGCCGCTACTTGCGCGCGTTCGCATCGTTCCATGGCGTCAACAGCAATGACGCCAGCCCAAATATCGCGTACAACACACGTGTTGAACTCGTGCAAAAACGCTACGACGAAGCCGGCCAGGAGCGCGGGTGGACCTTGACGCTCAAACGACTCGAAAGAACTGGCCACAACTCGAGCAAGGCTACATGGTGGACTGAGGTGCGTATACTTATTATAGTTGAGACTTGCATTCATTTTCGACGATCCCAGGATTTCGACGCTGTTGTGGTTGCGACCGGAAGATACAACGCACCCAATATCCCGCGGATATCTGGTCTGGAAGAATGGGCACATAAATTTCCTCACAGCGTAACCCACTCTCGGCAATATCGCTATCCACAACCGTTCAGTAGTGAAACAATTTTAGTCGTAGGAGGAGCGGTGAGTTTGCTCGTGCTGTTTTTTTTCTGTTCTGATGTTTGACTTGCTCAGACGAGCGGAGTAGAAATATCCCGAGAGATTAATCTGCACGCACGGAAGATTTATCAATCTGTCAGGGTATGTGCCCCCATACCTGTCGCGCACCGGAACAGATACATATTTTGTTGACAGCCTCCCAACCCCAACCTTCCGTACGAAGCTGGTCGCCTGCAACTACAGCGCCTTCCGGCCAATGTCAGTCTTGTTCCCGAGATACGCCGCTTCCATGCATCCAATTCTAGTGTCGAGCTCGTCAATGGAACAGTGCGTTCCCGTTTATCATTTTCCATGATGTTCCGCACGCTGATGTTACAGTTCTAGTTCCTAATCGGTATCACTCGCGTAATATTCGCAACTGGATTCCGTTACTCGTTTCCCTTCCTTCCCCAGTTTCACGCCTCTTCGTCATCGTCATCAACCGCCCACCCTATTGTCACCGACGGGACCCATCTGCGTTCCCTGCATGAAGATTTCCTCTACATCGAAGAACCGACGATCGGGTTTCTGAGCAGTACGTGCCTTTGAAATCTATCCAACCCTCAGTTCTGACCTCCGTCCAGTGAACTGGGGTATGCAGTCGTTCACGTACTCTGAATACCTGTCGCTGGCTCTAGCGAAAGTCTGGTCTCGGAAGGCAGTACTCCCCGGGACGAGGGAACTGTGGCGGATATACGAGGAGCGGGTGAAAGACCGTGGCGGATATGGGCGTCACTTGCAGTTCCTTGGCGGAGAACGCACTGCCGGTGTGTCACACATCGTATCTAGTAATTTCTGCGATACTAAACCTTTGTGCAGCTAACATACGTTTCTTTGTGGGCTGGCTCAACGATGCTGCTGTTAAATACGGTGGCAAGCAGGTGCGTGGGCTCTCTGTTCCCAATTTCAACCTTTAAACTGAGCTCGTGTTTTAGATTGACGGGCAATCGAAAGAGTGAGCAGTTATAACTTATTCAATGTCATAAAATTGACGAAAGTTTGCACAGTTTACCACAGATAATGACCGTTTGGTCACAAGCTCAATTCGGTGTTGACATCTCTAATCCACCGCCGGATTCGAACACTTCATACAGCAGTGAGATGGTAAACTCCAGACTCGACTGGGTGTACGGAGAAGATTGGTGATTTGAGAATAAGGGATTCATACTTGTCATTCAATATTTTTCGCTACATAGAACTTGTATTTCCCGCTGTTAGAACTCCGGCTGCCGGCGGCGACTTTTGATTAGACATGCGGACAAACAACCTGGTTGCCGTCTCACCACATCCCATATTCTTGCTCAGCACTGATTCAACACATGCCGTCCGTCGAAAGATCTAGCCAAGGATGGTCCGGAGCGCCGGATAGTGCGGAACCAGAGGATTCGGATAACGTCATTTGGCGCGATCCCAGCAGCGGCGAACAGCTCATACTTGGAAGGTCCTACGGACTCGGCCTTCGCAGAAATTGCATCTTCTGATGTTCCTTCGTCGACATGCTATCTTTTATCATCTGACTCTTACGACAGGCAATGGCATGATATAAGCGCATTATCGCGCGGATTGCGCAAGAACTTGACACAATGTGTTCTATTCGTGGTACTTCAATCAGTACTGGAGCGACCTGCCAGGTTTTCCTTGGGTTTCCCTCTGGATTCCAATCCGCAATCTGGCCTCCAACTCAATGAGTACCTCCAGCGAAACCAACACAGTCTCCTCGGTCGAGCCAGAGACTAAGAAACAGTCATGGCTGGGATATCTCTGGGATACCGCGGATTCGAGTCCACATGAACGACGAATGCTGTTCAAGGTCGACACATCCCTGCTGCTTTTCGCATCTGTATGTCGTCGACAGTTTTATTCTGGTCGTTATTTCCTAAATACTGGCTTCGCAGTTGGGTTATTTCATCAAGAATCTGGACCAGGTACGCGGGTTCAGCGAAGAAAATTCGAATTATTCATTCATTGTCGCGCTAGACGAACGTTACCAGCGCGGTTGGTATTCACGGTTTCAACGATGAGATCACGCCAACTGATTTTCTTTTCAGTTTTTCGCCGGGATGAAGGAAGATTTGTGCGTGCTACCCTCACTGTGTCCCGGTTATACTTAATCGTTCGTTCAGGAATATGTACGGAAACGAACTGGTCTTCGCCACTTCCTACTGGACCGCAGGGTAGGCTTCCTTCTCGTCTTTCGACGCCACCTATATAAAATCTGCATAGCTATGTTATCGGCCAACTTCCATCCAACTTGCTGCTCACAAGAATTTCCCCGCAATATGTGATTCCGTCGGTGAGATTTCTCATGATTGTCAAATACCATCCGTTCTGATACCGACTCTGGCAGCTTGAGCTGGCCTGGGGGTTGGCCACACTCGGGACATACTCGGTGAAAAGTGTGAAGGCGCTCTACGCACTGAGGTTTCTCGGTATGGGTGCTCTGTTAAATAAAAACATATCTCCTGACAGGTCCGAACATAGTTGGATTGTTCGAGTCTGGGTTTTATCCAGGCATGCACTACATCTTGGGCTCCTGGTCCGTCCATTCTTTAAAAAAACAACGGGCCAATCCTCTGACCACATGTACAGGTACACACCACGGGAACTAGCGAAGAGGTCCACTATATTCTGGACAGCTGGATCTTTAGGAACCATGTTTTCTGGATTCTTGCAAACGGCAGCGTACAATAACCTTAACGGCGTTCACGGATTAGCTGGATGGCGGTGCGATAATTTCTTATGCTTCCGTTTCCGCCTCTAAAAACCCTCGACCCCAGATGGCTTATGATTGTAGATGCTGTCGTGTATGTACTGCATGCGATTCGACGTTATCGAAAACTGAACAAATCGGTTCAGCACCATTCCCATCGCCATATTTGGGTTCATTTTCCTTCCTAATCTGCCATGGGCGGCCAAACCATCTCTACTTCTCACTGAACAGGTCCGGGTCTCAGCCTAAAATTGCAACGTACTAAACAAATTGATATTGCAGGACATTGCGCTCGCGCGCGCCCGAATGAAAGCAATTGGGAGGAAGGAGAGTGAGCCGTGGAGTAAAGCAAAGGTACGTTCACTGTCTGCAACACGCACGGCCGGGCTCAGCATGTCGTTATCTAGCTTCGCAAGATACTCACTGGTTGGTATATCTGGATCCTCCCGATTGAATATGTCCTCTGGAACAACGGCGGTGCTCAGACGCCCATTCAATTCTGGCTCAAAAGTTTCAACATCGAGCCATATCCCGTCCCAGGAACACACTATACCGTCTCTCAAATCCAATTACGTTCGTGCATTTGCATTGCGAACACATATTTCCCGTTGACATGCGGTCATCATCCAGTTCCTCTCCCTGCGACCGCCATTTTCGTCGTCACCGCATTAATTCTGGCGTGGATCAGCGATGGGCCCGCCAAAGGTACGCAATTCCATCCCCTCCACCCAAATTAAACAATGATTGTGATCAACAGGCCTGAGGTGGCCCTTTGTAATTGCCGGAGCAATAGTAACTCTCATATTCGATACGGTATGGCTGACGATGCCGTTGTACACCAACATCCGCGGCCATTTCGCATATTTTTATCTCATGACACTTGGTGTGAGTTCTGTTCCTGGCCGCGACAACTCCATCCTCACAATGTCACTTGTAGACCACTGCGGGCCCTTTGATCCTCAACTGGATTAGCGAAATCACTCAAGCTGACGTAGAAAAATCGTCTTCCTCTCTACTCTCCAACGTCTGAATTTCTTTTGATCTAGAACGAGCTTCGGGCGATTTGTGTTGCGTTGGGCAACGATCTGGCCTACGTAGTTCAAGCAGTCGCACCGAACTTCGTGTGGCAAACCACTGAATTTCCCCGGGCAACAAAGGGCTATCACTGGTCTATCAGTACGTCTTCTCATATCGTCCGTATGTCAGCTTTTTGGCTGATTATAATGCAGTTTTGCAATTTCTGCTGAGTATGCATAGTGCCGTTATACCGGCCGTATCACACTTACTAACCCTGCCCGCAGTCACCTGGACTTGCTTAATACTCTTCCTTCTCCGCCGTGATAGAAATAAGGCAATCGTGCGCGGCGAAGAAACGGCCACTAGTGTGGAGGTTGGAACGGTTCATGAACCAGAGGATTTTTTATCCAAAGCGTGACGCGAGTAGTAGAATATCTGAACTCATGAAATTATGACGAATGAACGTTTGAACCTGTTATGTCCGTCCCCGAATGAAATAGCCTATACTTACTTCCTTTTCTCAATCACGTCAACTTGACCGGAAGGCACAAAAATAGCGCCACCGGACCTGAACCGGCGGCCTGATTGTAAAGCTGGAAAGAATTGCGCTATTTATTGCCCGCCGTGCGACATAGAAGTTCTTATCGCAAGAACGTTTTCTGGTTCAATTCATTGGCCATATGGCGTGCTTTCATGGACGCTTTGTAACGCTAAATTCAGAGTATATAGAGGCTCGGAGTCGTGCAGATATTCTCATCGAATTCACTCATCTCCAATGGCCCCAGTTGCTACCGAAGTTAACACTGCCACCCCCGCGCACCAAGTGCTTAAGCCGGGCCCAATCCAGCCGGTGTATCCCCAGGAGGACGCGAACTTCAAGCGCCCTCCGGCAAACACTCTCCGGCGTTATGAGAAAGCGGGGATCGATATTTCGCGTATGTTTCTCGCTCAGATTGGCGTTCCATAATTTAACCCTGTTGCAGAGGGATACCCGTACCTCCCTAACAAGCCCGAATTCGTCCAGGACGTCGAGAAGCTACAGACCAACCTGCGCGACTATGTTGATCCCGGGACGAGGGCCGACCCAGAGAAGAAGGCGCTCTTTGGCGCGGCCAAGGAAGTCAAGGACCTGTCGATCCATGTCGGGGTGTGTTTTTTCTCTCGCATGGTGACCCGAACAACTGAGCTCACGAATTGCATCCAGACCGAAATCGTCGGGTTGCAACTTGCCGAGTTGAGCGATAAACAGCGGGACGAACTCGCCCTTCTTGTCGCGTACGTCGAATAACCCCACTTACTTCCGAAGGTCCTAATACATTGTCCTGTATAGCGAACGTTCCGTCGTCTGTACGTCCAGAGCCCATATTTTCTGCGTCTTGTATTGACGTCGACCATAGTCTTCCGCGATCAGGACCTCTCTCCCCAGAAGCAGAAGGAGCTGGGCGTTTACCTCGGCGACGGTGAAATCGAGATCCACCCGCAAGTCCCCCAGGTGCCCGGCGTTCCTGGGGTGACGCTCATCTGGGAGCGCGCGCGCGAATACACCCTCACGCAGCCCCGAGGATTCAGGAATGCGTATCCCTCCGGCAGCTACGGCTGTGCGTCCCGTCTATCGTGGATATCCATTTAGCTCACACAGAACTATGATTTAGGGCACACCGACCTGGTTCACCTGGCTTACCCGCCGGGATACACCCACCTCCACCAGGACACCGTCCCGGAAGTCGGCGGAGACACGCTCTGGGTGGGTTCCTTCCGATATAGGATTGAAACCGAACTGAATGTCCTCCCAGGCGTCTGGCTATTCCGCATATGACAAATTTTCGCCCGCCTTCCGCGCCATCCTCGATGGTTTGAAGTACATTTTACCATCCGCTTCCTTTGAAATCATGTTAATCATCCGGCCTTCAGTGGTATTTATCGCTCGGCGCACGCGTACAAAGACGCCAACGATCCCAGTGCTCCGGCGCGTCATGTGCAAATCGTCCACCCCTTGGTGCGTTCTCCATCACCTGAAAATGAATGGAATAAAATGCTGATGCTGGACTCTTTGGACTAGGTGCGCACGCACCCTGTGACGGGCTTCAAGACTGTCTTCGCCAACCGCTCCATGACCGTCGGCATCGAAGGGTTAGACAAGGCAGAGAGCGACGCCATCTTGAACCACATCCACGAGTTCGTATTTCCGTCTTACATATTACATAGAAACTTCATTCTAACACCGGTCCAGCGTATACGAGAAGTCCACCGATTTGCAGATCCGCTGGAAGTGGACTCCGGGGACGTCCGCGATGTACGTTGCATCTGTATTGTCCCTGTCCTGAACGTGAGACTGACTTGTTCCTAGCTGGGACAACCGCACGACGATCCATACGGTGTCGTACGACTACGAAGGCAAGGGCGAGCGCCACGGCACCAGGGTCAGTTCACTCGCGGAGAAGCCGTTCTTCGACCCCAAGTCCAAGTCGAGGCGGGAGACTTTGGGTTTGGACGCAGCGTAGTAGAACCGAATGTAAAGACTTATCAAATTCAAGAGACTTGTTGTATCAATGGAACGATCTTCTGGGGATTAAAGTCTGCGATTCTACCGTGTAGAGGGATGTCCAAATTCTGTCAAGAGACTTGCATCAATGGCACGATCTTCTGAGGATTCAAATATAATAAAATGTGCAACTCTACCGTCTAAAGAGATGTCCAGCAAACTAAATAGTCCTCAAAGACAATAAATAGAGAGAGATGAAGTCAGATCAACCCAGTGTACATTCTGTCATTCAAGATACCACCCAACTTCGTACAGTAAGATACATCCGCACACCACATCAGGATGCATATTGCAGCGTCCACTCACGGCTGACGCGCTGCGCGTCCTTCTCGTTCTCCTTGTAGTGCTTCGCGACGTCGGGCGCGAGGGGGTCGTCCGGGTTGGGCGCACTGAGGAGCGCCTGGACGGAGAGAAGGACTGTACGGATTTGCAGAGCTGGCGACCATTTGTCTGTCGCGTCTTGGTGAGCGCAGTCAGAAGTAGAAGCGGGGAGCACGCACCTTTCAGGATGTCCAGACAGATCCGACCAAGCTTGTCTGAAGGGCCCGAGAGTCAGCTTGATGACCACGTAGTGAGACGCCCGATGGGCGCCAAAGGCTCACCGATATTAGGGTGGTATATCTTGGTGAGGAACCGGACTTTCGGGGGTGCCATCGGATACTCTTCTGGTAAAAAGAGCTCGAGCTTGAATATCCCCTCTGAAACAAAAGCACGTTAGCCTCGGAGGTTACAAGAGCGGAGGATTGCCTGGGGCTCGCAAGGCATAGCTGAACGGGATCCGTGGACGATGGACGGGGAAAGCAGGGACGTAAAGGAAGATGGAGAAAGAGCACGTACGCTGGAATGGGCTGCCATCGGGGCCCTGGATCGTCACATCGAAATACCGGAGGTTATCGTCGTGCGGCGCAGCCGTTATGCCAGGTGCGGGGTCTGCGACCAGCCGCTCGGTTTCCTGGGAGTCGCTGGCCTCAAAAGCTGGTCGTAACTGTGCAAGCGACTGAGAGCACCTTGATTATACGCTAATCCGATAAGAACGACGGGCGCTTGCATGAGTCCAGAGGAAGCGTCAGAGCATGGCATGCAAGGGACTTGCCTTGGGGAGAGCCATGGGGAGTATAGCAGGAGGAGGGTGCGGGAGGAGGAGGAGGGAGACGACAGAATTCGGAGGTAGGTGCTTTGTCAGCACTCTTTGTTCCGAGCCACCACTGACTCGTCCGCGCCTCTCAATTCTTGCACTACATCCAGGCTTTATCGCCTCCCGCAGGTCGGATATGGTGTAGTGGTAACACGTCTCTAGATGGTTCCGAAGGGCAACAAAAATTTACACAGGGATGTCCGGAGTTCGATTCTCCGTATCTGTTCTGCTATTTTTCTTCGCTGGAGTTAAGCTTTCCTGGATAATAACTTCTCGGACCCTTGGAGCCCTGGATCTATTTTGTAATACCACCTTCCCGCGACATCCGAGGACACTCTCCAGTCATGAAGGGTGGATAGGCTCTTTTACCGCACAAGCTCTCGTATAGTACGAGCCAATAAAGTAGCCTGGACTCTGTCGGCTTCCCCTACATCGGATTGGAAACACCGTCCGTTCGTTAATTTGGATGACGATCGTCGCCTTGAAATCAGGGAGCCCTCTCTAGACTCCACGGTCGGTTCTTGCGCACTGCATTAAACGCTGATTAATGAGATACAACCAGACCTAGAGACCAGTTCGCCTGAACAATACCCTGCAACAATCTCGACTGACACTGGCATAAGCCAATACTCTGTTTTGGACCGGTTTATCATCTACTGGGCTGGTACTACTGGTACTTCTACTCAATTGTATGCTAAGCCATACAATCAACATATCGTCGGTTCGATGACTCACCAAAAAGAAAAGGACGTCCACGACATGAAAACATGTCATCAACGTTCGTTCTGACAGCTTCATGAAACTGGTCGCCGCCTTGAAACTGATCGAACAAGGCAAAATTGAACCCGATACGTAGGTCAAGCAGAGCTCGCCAACCCCGGTGTAACCGATACGACAATGCTGGGAAGCCCCTTACTACACCCGCGAAATTAAAGAGTATTTTCGGCCAGCTTCGCAACCACATCAGTGCTCTCGACTACGGATAATATGGCCCTGGCAGCCATCAGGCGTCATGTCTTGCTTGTATGTATTCAATTGCAATTCAGGGCTCTCTGACGCGACGACCACTGAGACTCGACTCGGAGCAGGTAGCACACTGTAAGCATCATTTCGCCGTAATTTAAGGAACTTGTGACGCCTGCAGTCCTCTTCATATTGTGCTGGATTCATTCATCATGGAACGGCAAGTCCCTTGAGTATATGACATTAGATATGACCCTTGAACGCTTTCCGGCCATGGTTGAAATCGTTTTTGGCATGTCGAGGGCTGCACAGTTAGGCCGCGATGCTTTAAATCCGGTAACTGGTCTAGATATTCATAAACATTGCGGATGCCAAGAAGAACTCGTGTGCTTCAAGCTTGTGGGTGCTCCAGAACACTCGTTGGCAAGTTCTTACCTAAAAACGAGGGGACGCGTCTGACAGAATTGGATTCTTTATCGATCCGACATCTGGAGCGACAGCTTTACTTCACACAAGTAGAACCTTATGGTGATGAGAATAGACCAGTAACTGTCTGTCTATGGAGGCAAGCCTATCTATCGACAAGCTTGCTTTCATGGCTGGATTCGAGCCTATGATGAGAAATATGTGCCGGTGTATGCCGAGCTAGCCAGCTGGGAAGCTGTGTTCGGATTTGACGTCCTCGTTTTAATCCCCATTAAATTTGGGAGACATCTTGCGCTGCGACTTATAGATGGGACAGCACAAGCTTTGTAGATATAATTGCCAAAAGCAGGTGATGGACTCGGTGTGGGAATCGGATAAACCATCTTCCAACCTTATCTCAATCGCATCTTTGAGTGTTATCGACTCTCAAAGTTACTCGCTCGGACAATGGCAACGTTTTCCGAAAGCTCATACGATTCTGGAAGCTATGCCACGGCGAGGCCAACTTATCCACGCCTTCTCTACGACGTTGTCTTGCAATTCCACAAAAAGGGACAGACGACTGGCAGCACGAACAGGTGGGATCGTGCCGTCGACCTTGGCTGTGGTACAGGTATGTTGTACCAACTCTACACCAGCCTACAGATTAATTTACCATTTTCTAGGACAGGCGACAGTTCAGCTACTGGCCAGTACGTCCGAACGACTTCTTTTTCCTATACGACCAACTCACATATTTTCTACGTTCCAGCCGACGAACATGTGGGGTTCCAGAGCGTAATAGCCGTTGATCCCAGCCCCAACATGGTTCAAGTCGCGAAAGAGTCTGTACCGGAGGAATTCAAATCCCGCGTGGAGTTCCGGCAATCTGCTGCAGAGGAACTTGGTTTCATCGAGGATGGCACTGTCGATCTAGTCACTGCAGGTAGGCGTTTCGCTGATCGCGTCGAACTGGACGCTCAAAGCAGCAGCCCAATCCGCCCATTGGTTCGACTGGACCCGAGCGTGGACGGAATTTCAGCGAATCTTGAAACCTGGCGGAACGTTGGCATTCTGGGTGAGCTTCTCAGATCCTTGTCGTGAATATTCATGTTTTCCCTGATAATCGATCGTCAGGGATACTCAGATATCCGGCTGACGCGGCACCCCGAGCTCACCCCGCTCATCTCCGCATATTCGCAGGGCGCAGATCCCGCAACGTCCCTCGGACCGCATTGGGAGGCTGGGCGCAAGATCCTCGACAATCACTTCGTCGACGTCGAAGCCCCCGAGGCTGGTTGGGCAGACCTGACGCGCGTCTTCTACACGGGGACGCACTACCCCGCGTTGCCCGCGCCGCCGCACGAGGACGTGATTATCAAAAAGACCATGACCTGGGGCGGGGGCTTCGCCGGTTACCTGAACACATACAGCTCGCTGCACCGCTATCACGACGCGTTTCCAGAGGACCTCAAACGCCTCGACGGGGATATCGCAACGCGGTTTCGGCGGAGGCTGATGGAGGGCACCGGGATTCCCGCTGACGCCGACGAGACCCTTGTGGAGGTTGAATGGCCCCTTGCACTGGTCATGGTACGCAAGACGTAAGATGTGTTTTTTAGTTTTTATTTTCGCCCCAACTTCGTCCTCATTCGTCCTCTGCAGTTGAGTGACAATCATGCATTCCGCCCAGCCAAGATGCGATTGGCTGGTATTAATAACTCTGTGCTATATGTACCCATGAGGCGCGATACTTAATATGCTCACTCGTTTTCTCTCGTCCGCCGATATCCGGAATCTGATGCATATACATGTCACCACCGGCGTGAATGACCCTTCAGATTCCACTCATTCTGAGCTTGTCCTGGCCCCAGTCGTACAATGACCGCAATAAATCTCAAACCGGCAATGCTTATAATTGCAATCAGGTGCATCAAGGGCACACTCTTGATTCCAAAATGGGTTACAGCGTGGATCGCGTGTTCTAAGTTACCGTTTCCATGGCTGGGGACGTCGCACGCAATCAGATCGCACAAATGATCAGACCCGACCGGTTGGACCATACTTATGCAATTAACTCGGGGGGAATTCCAGCTCAGGCTGACTCCTGGCGTCTGGCTCGCTGGAATCCAGCCTGGCCAGCTTAAAACAATGGCAGAGACCTTCCGTGGATGCCAAGAAAACCTACATACGGCGGGAGGAGGAATTCAATTAAACGGAATCAGGAACCTTGCGAAGGGGTCAAATCATTTGTTTCCAAACATACGGATCCTGTCATCGCAAAATCCTATTATAGCAATCTGATCCGGTCCTCAACATTGCTTTAAAGCATGTGCTGGATAACCGCACGAATTAGTCCCTCCCCGTTTTTCGTTCCCGTCATTCTTCACCTCTTCCCTTAGGACCGGTTCCTTTTTCTCGGTTTACGCCCACAATACTCATACCACGTTCTTTACACCACCACCATGATCTTCACCAACAGATCCGCCCTTGCGTGTGCCTCGGTTTTCCTCGCGCTAGCCGCACAGACATCCGCACACGCGATACCCAGGTGCGTTTGGGAGTTTATGAGCGTGCGGCTATGGGCTTGAACGAGGGATTATTTTTTCTAGCCCTGCCCTTGGTGTTAAAGGCGCGCCGGCGCGGAGCGACGTGCAGCGTCCGTCCACCGCGAAGCCGTGTGGTACCATCAACCCCGCAACGACGATTGATACGTCCACCGCCATCCCTGTCGCCGCAGACGGGACTGTGACCATGAATGTTGTTAACTGTGCGTCCGTCTCTTTTTCCTGTTGAATGTCACGCTAAGAATGTTGTTGGAATCCAGTCAACGCGTAAATATTTCCTTCGCTGTTTTTACTGGTCGGAATTAACATGCTTTTGGCGATGCAGTGGAGCCGACGGAAGCACGTCCGTGTCAGTCCAGGTTGACGCCAGCGGTGTGGGAAACAAATTCGTGGCAGGAACTGTCAAGACGAACGGGAACGCGGTGGGTATTATGAGTGATTTGAATCAACTAACCACTCACGCCGCATTTATAGAAACCCAGCAAGGTCGAGACGGACAAGGTCGTATTCACGTGAGTCTCTGCAATCCGCGCTTCGAAAAGCCAACCTAATTGTTGTTAGTCTCCCTGCCGGGACCAAATGCGTTGGCGGAAAGGCCAAGAACCTGTGTCTCGTCGTGCGTCCTTTTCTTTTTTTTTTTGGTTCTGTAATAATTCTCGTTCAGTCTGTTAAAACCACCGCTGGATTCGGAGCGTGCACTGTCGTCTCCCAGGGCGCCGCCGCCGCCGCCGCCCCGCCGAAAGCTGCCACCCCCGCCGCCGTGAAGACCACCGCGAAACCGACTGCAGCAGCTGCGAAAACAACTGTAGCAGCCGCGAAAACAACTGCGAAGGCCGCCACCACCGTTGCAAAAACCACCGCGGCCGCGGCTAAAGTTACGAAGTCTGTTGCGGCGGCCAAGTCGACGGCGTCCTCTGCATGCAAATCGAACAAGGGAACGACTAACAAAGCTGGCGCAGCGAAGACCACGTCGAAGGCTGGGAAGAAGGGCAAGAAGCACCACCACCACAAGGGCAAGGGCAAGGGCAAGAAGGCCGCGACCAAGGCTGCGCCCCAGGCTGCTAAGGGTGCGTTCCCCGCCCACTGACAAGTGTTGCCTTCTGAACACCCGTTAACAGCCACTGCGACCGCTGCCGCCAAGAAGACTCGCGAGGAGGAGACATGGGTACGCGAGATAATCGAGGAGATCGAGGCTGAGATGGAGCGCCGCGCCCTCGAGTAAACGTCACGACCCCACGAGCTGAGAACGAGGTATTTGATTCGAGTATTTATCTGTATACCCAGAGAAGTGGAGGAGTGCGAGTCCGCATCGAATGCGGATTCAGAACGCCGTTGCCCGGGCAGAATGACAATTGGGGCTCAATGAACATCATTGCGTATAAGCGAAAGAGGTTACTCTGCTTCACTGGTTGAAAGGCTTGATCGGCCATGCATAGAAGCTTAAGCATACCAAGACTCTATCTGAGACATACAAGGAAGGAAATCGCGCCATAGCTGGCGCCCCTCTGAAGCACGGCCCGGGATCTTGAAAAGGACTCGCGGTCGTTGTCTGCGGTACTACAAAGCGGTTAAAACTTGCCAGGCAGGTGCACGGCTTCCGAGAGGGTGCTGGTCTCTGGCGTCAAGGCCGGCGCTAGAGGATAGTGGGCCCGGGATACGGTGCCGTGCTAGTCACTCATACGCCTCTCGAGTCAGAGAATGGCGAAAATGAAAGAGCTCCGAGTTTGCCAGGTCAGTTGCTCAAGGGATGAGATCGATGAGACCTTGAAGGCTTGAACGGACCAGGATGAGAAGGAGAATCTGGTAGACAGAGAGAGCACGTACTTGAGCTGATGGAATCTGAGGAGCGAACACCAAGAGGATGATTCTAAAACGGGCGAGGGTGGGCCTGGGCGCGACGACGTGGGACATCACTTGCGCCAATCAATCTTGATAAGGAAACTCAACTCCCCACGACGAAACAAGCAAAAAAATCGATTCATTCACCCGCAACAACATGGACGTCCAAAAGAAAGCCCATCACATAATTTGGGTCACACTTTATACAGACGCGCTCGACGCGTCGCGTTGGCCTTATTTGCTCGGATTCAACAAACACTTATGTCAGCCTCTCGGAAAACATATATAAAGCCCGCACCGGTCAGCCGCTCTTCTTTACCCTCTTCCACAGTATGGTGAGTTTTCCCTTTCTTTTGTCGGCCGCCTTTCTCACCCCTCCCGCAGCTGGCCGGCCCACCGACTTCATTACGACGCGCACATGGGCGGGCGCACAGTGGACGCGACATCGACCGCACAGTGTGACCGTGACTAGCCTGCGTGCCACTCACCCCATTCCGTTCCCTCGCATGAAAGTCCAACGATGACTGGGGTGCACCTCATTTCACGGGTGGGAAGCGAGGGGGTCCGCCACGGGTTGGGGGAGCGGCTCAGGTATAAAAACAGAAGCACTGGCGGCTTGGTGAGAGCAGGAGAGCGGGGGCTTCAACGGCGGAGGACACGTCCAGCGGTTACGACATGGTGCGTCTCAGCTGTCTCGCTTTCCTTCCATTATTAACACCTCTTCAGCATTACCCGGCTTTCAATTCCGTCTCTCTTGCGATCTCTTTCTAACGTTCGTTCCAGTGCCGGATCCAATTCTACGACCTCGCCACACGACCTCCACGCCTCAATCGTCACCCGACATCCACGACGCGCCTGACAAGCGCACCAGAATGCGGAGATCGGATTCGTGGAGAGCGGGGCTTCAACGGCGGAGGACGCGTGCAGATACGGCTTTACTGTGAGTCTTCCTCATTTATCTCTCTTCATTTACTGACATTTGATTAAATTCGTCGCGCAGTGGTTTTCTGTAGACGTTTTGTACATACTTGTCCGCATTTGTACCCATTCTATTTCACAACGATTGTTTTTTGGCTGTACAATGTTCAAACGCAAATTAAAAGTCTTTCATCTCGCTTTTCAAGTGCTACATCGACGTTTATGATGCTCGCGCCTTAAATGCGTTTTATACATGCTTCGACAAATAAAATTATTGACAACTGAAACATGGCTACAGTGGTTGGATTCTCAAACAAGCACTGTATCAAAATTTTTAATTTTAAAGAACAAGATACACATCGCCGGGGGTAAGGTAATACATCTCACCCCGAGGAAGTGAATCATACCCATTTGAACTCCTCAACTGCGCGGCTTGGCTGCTGAGTTTTCTGTGGAAATTGATTTAGTATGGGACCAATCTGGCGAACAGCAAGGAAAGATACCTCAGGTCCTGCACCGCGGATTAACTGCATTCTCGGGGGCAATTTTTGTGGGGGGTCGTGGATAGATGCGACTCGCCAGATTAGCGAGCATTGAACATCGAGTTTTCTTTCCAGTACTGAAAATTCAAGTCAGAATCGAACGACAAGAATCAAAGGATTTAAAACACACCTCGAGTTCGACACCAAAATACGGTATTATGGGGTGTAAGAGCACACCGGGGGGCTCTTGGTGGGGTTCGTGGATAAGTAGATGCCGTTCGCCGGATTAGCGAACATCGAACATCAAGTTTTCTTTCTAGTACTGAGACAGTTGAGTCAGAATCCAACGGCTGGAATCAAAGGAATTAAAACGTACCTCGAGTTCGGCACTAAAATCCGCTGTGGTTATGAGACTTTATAGAAGATAAACCACCCGTGGCCATGTCAACACCAAGTTTTCTTTCTAGTACTTTAAAAATCATGTCAATATGAAATCATTCGGGGGAATAGAAATAAAACACACCTCGGCGTCCCATACCGCGGGCCTGATGCCCTCTACCAGCGCGCCCCAGGGGGCCGAATCATGGGAGGCTAGAGTGCCTCGCTCATGATGGGCTCAAAGATCTGGACGCTTTGACGCTGATTCCTCAGCGTGTTAATGGCCGTGGAGCGGTCGAACGCGGCCTCCGAACGGAGTGCGACGTTCTCAGCGCTGGGGTTGTACGCGGGAGGTGGCTTCGCGATGACTGGCTGGGGGATCTGCGCTTTTTCGTTGATCAGCGTCTCGCTCGAGCTCGACGGAGAATTTTTGTCGGCGCTGAGACCAAGCTGGCCGGACTCAATGCGCTGGAAGATGTGTTAGATTTCGGAAGAAATGGAAGGACTGCGACGTACGAGTGTGATATCGTCCGACAGACGTCTGGAAGCGAAATACATAACAACCGCGAGCATGCACGCGAATATGAAGATGATCCCGGCGTACACAGCCCAGTTCGGGATGGTGAAGGGCATGGAGGTCACATGAGGGGTAATTGACGAGGTGGGCGCCGGGACCGCACTGCCAGTGTAGCTAGCGCTTGCGCTCTCGACGTCACGGACGATGAGGAAGGTAATCGGGGACATGTTAATAAACTAAAGAGAATTGAATTAGTCTTTTGAACGGATGACAACTGGAAAGTCCATACCGCGGTGGTGTTTATATTGAGTGGGCGATTTTGTGGGCAAAATCTGTAGAGACTTCAGCCCCTCGGTGCGGAACTTTATACCTCGAGAAAATAGGGGCTGAGACACTTTTACCCCCGCCGCCCATGTCTGAGGTCGGAAAGTATTTCGATCACTTCCGCCTCTGGCCCGCTCCATTCGAGGGTCAAGGCTGTACTCCCCCGTTTCAGTGCACTCTATGCGCCAGGATAGTGGTTGAACGCGAAGTAAAGGCTCGGACTCACCGGGAGTAGCTCCTGAACGTGAAATGTACCCGCAGTTTATTCAAGGTCATGGATACCTAGCTTCAATCCGTGTCTTGCATTCAAATAAAGAGTGTGTCGGTAAAGAACCGTTTCAGCGTAGATTCCTGTGTAGTTTTGAGCCGTACGCGTTGAACGGTCCCAGTCGGATGAAGAGATGCCCAGTCGTCTTGCTTAGGTTTTCTCAGCTTTGAGTTATATCTCTTGCTTGCGATTACCTAGTAACATCGAAGCTCGACCCCCCCCATTTTGAGACGTTGAACTTGTTCAAGTTCAACCTTACTTGAGTCACGAGTCCTTACTGGTACCGGCCTTTACCGGCCCGGCGACCTTATTAAGCTTTTCGTCTTCTGTTCGAGTCAAGTTCGAGTCGGTCTCCAAAATTCCTGTATGCCGCCCTCGGTAATCCGTCGAGCCACGTCGTTCAACATGCCCTACCGACAGCTTGCAACCGTCATTTTGTGATCGGCGAATCCGAACATGCGTGGGCGACAAGTCACAAAAACACATATAAGGAACACAGCCCTCTTCTCCTTCGTACCACCACCATGGCTCCCAACATCAAAGCTCGCAGAGTCATTGCAAAAGATACTATCGACCGCTCACCGGCCATCGTTGCTGAGCACAAGGACCAGGGCGCCTCGGTCGATTCTACCTTCATTCGAGACCAACTCCCCGCCCTCAATCAGGAATTGTGCCCCAATCCAGCGCACGTCCCCACAGCAGTGGAAATTATAAACACAGACGCATTCACGGCCGCGAGAAACATCTTGAACGGTGATCCCGCAGGAAAGGTTGCCGTGCTTAATCTCGCCAGCGACATCCTTCCCGCTGGGCCATGGCTCCAAGTGATGACCACAACCCAGGTCAGTCCAATCGTCTATCGCTTTGTTTTATTCATAACATTTCATTTGCAGGAGGAGGCCCTCTGCTACTCCTCCACGCTCTATATCACGCTCAAAGAGTCCTACTACCCGTGGCCGAACCTTGGCGCGGGCTGTGTCGCGGGCGTCTACTCTCCGGGAGTCGTCATTTTCCGCGATGATCTCGACCATGACTGCGTGGAGCTGCCACGGGACGCGCGTCGCGTGGTGTCCGTCGTCACCGTTGCCGCCCCGGCGTGGCCCGACCTCACTCCCGACAAACAGGCATTCAAGCTCCCCGCGACGCTGACCTACCTGCAGGAGAAGATCCGCCTCGTGTACCGCATGGCCGCGCACAACAAACAGGAGTATCTCGTGCTCGGTATGTCCCAGCGTACTTGTTTTTTGCCCGTATTTAATGCTCGGCAGGTGCAATGGGCTGCGGCGCGTATGCGTGCCCCCCGCGCCTTGTGGCGACGCAGATGCGCGATATCGTGCTCGAGCCCGAGTTTCGTGGGTGGTTCAAGAAAGTAGTATTCGCGATCTACAGCAGACCGGGCAACGGCCCGGGAAACTTTCAAATTTTCGAGGACGTATTCCAAGGAGTGAAAGTGTAATGAATGGAAGATAGCAAATGTAACCAGATGGAAATTCAATCCTCGGCCATCCCGTACAACATACCTTTGTCCCCAGATTCGTCAACCAGCGCACGCAACATGCCGTGCTTATTCTTCAGCAGTGCTTTAGGGCTGTCGAACTCAACCTGCAAACCATCATTGAGTCACAGACCAAAAATTGAACTGCCTTTAACGTCGCTCACGATACGACCTGCGTCCAGAACCATCTGGGGAACGCAGGTGTCAGTGCTATTAGTGCAACGAAGAATTCACACGGGGCGCACAATTTTATCCGCGTCCATGACGGTCTGCAGCCGATGTGCTACGATGAGGAGAGTGGTGTCGCTCGTCAGTTCGGTGCGCAAGGAAGACTGGATGACCGCGTCCGTTTTGTAATCTAGGGGCGGTAAGAGAAGGGTTCAATTTTTTCATTCATCGATTTTTACCTATGGCAGACGTGGCTGGAACAGATATGTGATTAGCGATAACGAAAAGACGAGCAGTACTAGCGCACCTTCATCCAAAATCAAGAGCTTACTTCCCAGGACGATTGCACGAGCTAAGAGACATATTAATTTTTATTGCAAATTCGAGGTCGGTATGTACTCACCGAGCGCGATGATCTGGCGCTGCCCAACGGAGAGATTACTCCCTCCCGCCGAGATCTCGGTATCCAGCGTGATTTTCCCGTCCTCCATCTCCTCCTGGAGCGCCGAGAGACCTGCAGCGCGTAACGCGTCGTTCAGCGTGGCATCGTCGCTCTGGGCGAGCAGGTCCAGGTTCGACCGGAGGGAGCCAGCGAGTAGCTCGGGCTATGTGCAATGAATCAGCAAGCGAATATCGCGAGACTGGTGCGCACCATTTGGGGGATGATCGTCACATTTGCCCGCAGAGCGTCCAGATTGAGTGAGGACGTCGGGATGCCGTCGTAGTAAACAGCTCCGTCGGTGAAGATGCATCTCAAGAGAGCCAGCGTCAATGAACTCTGGAGACAGCATTTAGCAACAGTCATTCGCGTCATGAAATATTTTACCTTGCCGGATCCCGTGCGGCCAACTGCATAACGTGGTCAGCAACATCCAAGATGAATGACAAATACAACTCGCCGACTCCGACTCGCTCGCCCGACTTGATGTTGAACGAAATGTCGTGCAGTACCTTGGGTCCGTCCGGTGAGTACTTGGCTGACAGATTTTCGACAGTCAATTCCCCGCTGGCAGGCCAATACGCGGGCGGAATCCCAGAACTCGTGGCCTTGGGCTCCTGCTCGACGGAAATATATTGTTGTATGCGTTCCAAGCTGTATTGGCTGCGTCAATATAGTAATCCGGGCCTGCATCGACAAAGACCTTCCTGTTGCTTTGGACCTCGAATTGAGTGGCGAAGCGCACCCAGTCCAAGATGTCGTTGCAGAACGCGAGAGCCTAGACGTTAACAACGAGTGAGGGGAAAGGTAGCAAGTAAACCAACCAACCATGTGCAAAACAAAACCAATGTTGGAAGAACGCTGGTTTTGGAAATAGACCAGATAATATGCCAGTAACGTGGCCTACGGGCATTCAATATATACAAGTAGCGAATCAACACAATCAACTTACAAAAAGCGCACCAAGGATGTCTGACAATGTGAGGGATCGAGGTTGGTTAGCACGAGTCGATATGAAGACAGGCAGACTCGCCTATGCGGACTATGACCCATCGATTCAGGTTCGCAAACGTTCGCGAGGCCCTGCGAAACTATGACCAACCGAGGGTTGTTGAACACAAAAAAAACATACCTCGTCAACCGGTTGATTCGTTGCATCGAAATCTGTATGAGCGCCTCTTGAGCGCCGTACGCCCGAACCGAAGCTATCAACATTTCAATGGTGATAGTTTCTGCATTTGAAATGAACCCACCGAGTCCGGCCATCGTTGCACCAATACTACAAGTTCATCAATCAGCATTGCGTTAAGTTTAACAAATAGGACGTACTGGCCGAGGACTGGCGCCTTGACGTTGCTCAGTTCGCGCTGGACACTCAGCTGAGATTTCATGTATACTCTCCCGCACCAGGCCCCGATAACCCCAACAAGAGCACCTGGGACGAAGAACACAGGAGTATATATGATAATGGCGAGGAATTTTGTCAGCATTTGGAACGTCGCGGCTGAAATGTGCTCAATAAGATGTGGAAGCTACTATTAGGTAGAAACAGAATCTCACATATGAGATCCCAGAAGCCATCCGCGAGGGCGTCATCCACTATGTCAGTGTCCCCGGTGATACGTGCGATGATGCGGGATGCTGGTAAAGTAATTAAGTAAATAGATGGTGGTTTTGCACGGCCGGTACGAACCCGGCGTTGTATCAAGCCATCTACAATATAATAATATGCATGAGCGGTAAACGATACATAAGTTCGGAACTCCGTACCTGAATGTCGTTCCGAAGACCGACTCAATAAGCTCTTTGTGTATGGATTTTGATGCTCTGAACGATCCCAGAGTGAAATACACGTAGGAGATGGTATAAAGCATCGTGTCCGCCAATACAAAGCCAGCTGAGTGAGGAGTTCAACACAATCAGTGTTCAGATCAACCACGTTGCTCACCGAAGCCTCCGAGGTATCTGAAAAGGTCAGCATCGTCCAAAGCGGGAGATTAGATGGCTCACTTGAAAACTGGCACGATTGTGCCATGCCCGTATTGACTACGGGATAGCGGTCATCTACTGGAATCAAAGCGGAGGAAGAACATAATACCTAGCCCAGTATCCCAAATACCACGTCCCGAGGCGGCCAGCCAATGAATTCAATACAAGGAAGAAGACGAGGGCTATGAAGAATGCCACGGTATGGTCTCCACCCATTCCAAAGAAGAACATATTCAGCGCATTCCAGCTGACGCGTCCGATCTCTATCTCTTCCGCCACTATCAGCTTGCCATCCGTTTGTTTCGGCTCTTCAGTATTGAGGTTCTGATTCTCGACTTTTTCAAGCATTGCCTGATCCTTGATCACCTCCGCCACCAAGAGTTCGTCCTTTACAATTGCGTCCGAAATTGAACCCTGGCTGCGAACGCAACCATCCAGACCCACGGATACGACGAAGGTGGCCATCTTGCTCGCCAACGCGACATTGTGTGTTACTAGGATGACGGTTCGGTTCTTGATTAAATCTCCACCAAGGCATTTACTGTTGGTTTCAATGTCAATGGGAGCGGTGAGTCCAGTATGTCTTACGTACTCGACAACCCATTTCGCGGTATGCACATCGAGCGCGGCGAAAACATCATCGAGTAAAACGATTTGACTATCCGAGTAGATGGCTCGAGCGAGCGTGACCCGCGCTTTTTGGCCACCACTGAGCGTCAAGCCCTGCCATTTGTATTAGTCACAGAGATTGAGACTCAACGTAAAGTCGCACCTTTTCTCCAACCTCGGTCTCCGAGCCCGCGTCGAACAGCTCTAGGTCTCGTTCTAAACAGCATTGATATAGAACTTTATTGAAGCGATCCTGATCAAAAGGGGCGTTGAAGATAATATTGTTCTGACCGAATGTTCAAACTTTTTGTTTTGACGATGCCACAGGCACTCACTTTTATGGTGTCGTTCATCACCCAACTTTCCTGGGCAGCGTACGAAACACCTATTCCGCGGGGCAGGTTGAGCCACGACGACGGAGAAGACCGTATGAGGTGCATCTCGCCTGGGTGAGTTGTGAATCGTCGAACATTGAGAGGGTTGAAGGATTAGACACGCACCCAGTAGGGCCATGAGAAGTGAGGTTTTCCCCTGCGGATATCATGAGAATGGGTGGAAAGGGTAGGAACACCAAAGAACGTCTTACTGAACCCGTTGGACCAACGATAAGATTGATGCATCCAGGCTTGAATAAAAGCTCCCCCTCGATTTTTAGGAGGAATCTGCGGGAAGAAGGAGTCAGAGCACCATTAGTTTTGTCGTCTTTGACCCATGTGAACATTGCGTCGCGGAAACCGATGAGATCTGACGCAGGCGAGTCGTGGACGACAATCCCGGGCGTATCCTCGGAAATGAACGAGTCCAAAAGCTCGGTCTAGGAGCTGTTAAATGTCGTGTACTCAATAACATAATTGGTCCGACGCACATTATGGAGGAAATCATTCACACGATCTAGAGAGACTTTCCCGTTGACCGTCAGTGAGACGGAGAACACTGTGAACCATATCTGGGCTCGCAGCAAGTCAAAGACAGCCATCGAGGAGAAGACTTTGGACGCGGTTAGTTCTTCTTTCATAACGATGGTCTGCCGAAGAGTCAGTGAAAATATTTTCACGGCGATGAGAATGACTTACGCTGAGGAAATTATGAGGGATGCATTCGACGTGAATGGAATGAGTTCAAATGCGCACACTCACTATGTTGCTAAACATCGATTGTGCATCAATTCTCAAATTCGAAGCGGAGGTTAAGCAATACTGACCATAAGTCGCCAGCATTGTAACACATAGAATGAGAAAGCTATAGATTAGGAGATGAGTAAGAAGAACACGGTAGAAAAGACGGCACACATACTTAACGGTGTCGTTGGTGGTGTAAAGGACTTTGCGCCACCAAATCCAAGTCAACTCCTCCTCCCGTTTTTCGGCGATTTTGTCCTCCATCTGCTTTTCCCATCCGAACATTCTAGTCTCAACGTGAGATAATCGTGGATCCACAAGGATGCTGAAGTGATGAGACACACTTGATCATCCGGATCACGTTGACCACTGAAAACGTTTGTTAGTATAGAATTTACGAATAGTAGAATATGCGTACTTTCAGAGACCGTCTGTACCCTCGCATCTGTCTTATTGAGCGCCTCCTTTTGAACGTCTAGCAGGTGCTTAGCGTGTTGCGTACGGGAAATAAAACAGTAGGAACTTACTCGACTGTAGTTTAGCAAGGTAGCCCGGTAAGGGAGAGAGGGCTGCCAGCAGGCTTCCAGTATCAAGTAAGGATTGTCACTCAGGCGAGATAAGAATATGACGCACGCCATACCGACGAAAGCACTGTTTCAAATGAGCATATAGATCTGCGATCAAGGGAAAGAGCACTGACCTCCAGCCGAGCACTTGATACAAGAACACGACACAACCAACCAGCTGAATTGGAATGAGCACGAAGAGGAACAGGACGTTTCGCATCTCGTTAATTTTTGAAAGGTCGACAGTAACAAGAGTATTTATCTTCCCGAGCAGATTGGCGCTGGCTTTTTCGGAAGACGACTTGGTTGCACTTTCACTCTTTTCGGCTGTCTCGGCCTTGAAACGGATGCGCAGAGCATGCTCGAAAACGAGTTCCGTAACAATCGCGGTCGTCTGGGCCATGATGTGCGTCTAGGGACGTTATTCAGTCGATATCCAGACAAGGCTGGGTTATGATTTTACGCCAATGAAAAGGTCCCACTGGAAAGCAAGGGCATATGTCATGGGGCCGAGCAGCAACAAGAAGATCCAGAACCATGGTTTCATGAAGGGCTCTGAGCCTGGGTCCTCGAGATAGCTTAAAAGCGTCAGTAAGTCAAGCGGAACTGCGGAGAAAACCCATTACTTGAGTAGTCTGTTAATAGCAAGAGGAGAGATGAAAGAAGATAGTCCTGCTATAGTCAAAAGAATACCCATAGTCAAGAATTCCCAGCGAAAGATCTGGAAGAGTCCGAACATGATGTGCTGTTTTTTACCGGAAGCAAACGAGTCCAGGTACTGGTGTGGTGGTCAGTGAGAGACAGCCGCCGTCTCCTGGTCAAACATACCGGAAAGGACTTGACCTTCAAATCCTCTGCGTAATCATAATCGCACAGAGGCGGAAGTTGATCAAAGCCCAGGTGGGGGACGCGGGATGCGAGGGCGACGATAGGGTCTACGAAGAAATAGAGTGTGCTGGACAGGATGGACGCGGTTTGTTCGGGATTGGCCAAGGGCATAGGGTTCTAGACCAGTTCATGATCAGTATATTTTTGGTCCCCGCA
Organism: Mycena epipterygia; assembly: GCA_029281465.1. Classification (NCBI taxonomy): domain Eukaryota; kingdom Fungi; phylum Basidiomycota; class Agaricomycetes; order Agaricales; family Mycenaceae; genus Mycena; species Mycena epipterygia. The sequence continues at coordinate 48,170 of JARJCQ010000153.1, read as the reverse complement.
TTGAGCTCATATACCTTGGGATTAAGAGGCGTATATTGCCGGGGGATAACGAGAGGAATTATCCCAGAGACTGCGAAGAGGGTGATGACCTTTGGCCACAGAAGTCGTCCTTCCCAGAGATCCATGGGAGTGAGTGGGAAGGTTGCAAGTGGAAAAATGTCCCGGTAAAAATACACGCAAAAAGTGCTTAGCAGGAGTGCGTTGAGGTGCTTAACAACGACCTTGCTCCATTTTACGCTCGTCGAGACGGAAAAGATGGCCAGGACTGCGGCATAAAACTATGCAATGTTGTTATGGTAGGGAAGTCTCTGGAGAGAGGAAACACGCACATAAACCACACACATGGCAGATTGCAGGTATCTGTGGGGGGTGCTGCCCAGGCCTTCCTCATCGCCAAAGGCTAAAGTGGCACTCGACAAGCCCAACAATACAATACAACCTATCAATCTCGTTGTTTTGAACGCGAAGATCGTGTTGCCACCATGTTTGGCAATGTGCTCTGCGATGGATGATTCTTGGGCGTGGGTTTCTGGCACGTTTGCGTGTTCAGATGGTATGACCTTGGAGTATGAGGCGCGCAATTTGAGGCCCAGCGCGGATTCCCATAGGATGTGCAAACACAGTGCTACTGCTGAGAAGGAACCGATGTAGAGAGGTAACATGAGAGAATTCGACCAAGGACTAGTAGGTGGGTGAATATCAGGCTTATGTCTTTATTGAAAGACTTGCCTGGCCATGGTTCGCGAGTTGCGAGCTATAGTGACGATGGTTGGTGAAGGACTTGTCTTAATACTTGAAGTTGGGGACTCGTGGCCGCGATCACGGTATTTGAGTGGATTGATCCGCAACCACAACAGCAATTTTGATATCCCATCATTGATTCAATGAAATTGCGGTGTCGAGCTGTTTTACCGCCTCTGAAGGTGTTCAACATCCTATATCTCAGGGTTGCCGCCTGCTCTAGTGGGAGTACTAGAAATTTATAGAGAATTGAGAAAATTTGAACGCGTGATGCATCGAGTAAGTAGCGACCTGCCAAAAGGATGAACTTCCAATAACCAGTAGTAGAAACGTCCCAAGGAACCTAGAGTTGTAAGGCGGCACGCTCATAAGTGTCAGAATATTGCGGCGTGTCAAAAAAGCGGTGCTTGCTGGATATACAGCAGTTGCACAGTTCGGAGTTAGTTCGGATTTGCGACGCCGGTTACAACAGACAACCGAATACTGTATGTTGAAAATGCAGTGGAATAGGAGGACCTCGCGAAGCGTCAACTCAAAGAACCAAGGCCAGCCAACTTTGGCATAACACAGCCCAGTGGAAAAACTTGCAACTTATCGAAAGGTATGTACGTCACAGTCGCAGATTTTAAAATCATGAAACATGGGTTCGGACCAGATGGGAAAGGTACCCGATAATCAAATATTGCGCAGTGGAAGGATCCCTGGCATTGGTTGTCGGGGGGGCGGAGACTTTGCGGCGAACTTGAAGAGGAACGTGCACAACACCAAAACAGGAACCTCGGATCTCGGGCTCTAGGTGAAATATACAGAGAACCAGGAAGATATTAAGGTTTTTGGTGAATATTTACAGCTCGCTCCTTGGCGCTGAAGCGCTGAAGACTTAGAAATGCGCGGAAGAGGTTAGGTCACGTGTGCATTTCAACCCTGGTTCAACTCTTGGTTCAACTTCTCCTCTTACCGCACCAGACATCTGGGGTGAGCTCGACCACTAGCCTGGCGCAGGAAGTTCCGGAACGGTGGAGTACAGCCCTGACCCTGGAATGGAGCGGACCAGGCGCGGAAGCGATCGAAATACTTTCCGACCTCAGACATGGGCCGCGGGGGTAAAGTGTCTCAGCCCCTATTTTCTCGAGGTATAAAGTTCCGCACCGAGTGGCTGAAGTCTACAGATTTTTCCCACAAAATCGCCCACTCAACATAAACACCATCGCGGTATGGACTTTCCAGTTGTATCATTTGTTCACAAGACTAATTCAACTCTTTTTAGTTTATTAACATGTCCCCGATTACCTTCCTCACCGTCCGTGACGTCGAGAGCGCAAGCACTAGCTACACTGGCAGCGCTGTCCCCGCGCCGACTTCGTCGATTACCCCTCATGCGACCTCCATGCCCTTCACCATCCCGAACTGGGCTGTGTACGCCGGGATCATCTTCATATTCGCGTGCATGCTCGCGGTTGTTATGTATTTCGCTTCCAGACGCCCGTCGGACGATATCACACTCGTACGTCGCAGTCCTTCCATTTCTTCCTAAATCTAACATATCTTCCAGCGCATTGAGTCCGGCCAGCTTGGTCTCAGCGCCGAAAAAAATTCCCCGTCGAGCTCGAGCGAGACGCTGGTCAACGAAAAGGGGCAGATCCCCCAGCCAGTCATCGCAAAGCCACCTCCCGCGTACACCCCCAGCTCTGAGAACGCCGCACTCCGTTCGGAGGCCGCGTTCGACCGCTCCACGGCCATTAACACGCTGAGGAATCAGCGTCAAAGCGTCAAAAACTTCGAGCCCATCATGAGCGAGGCACCCTTGCCTCCCATGATTCGGCCCCCTGGGGCGCGCTGGTAGAGGGCATCAGGCCCGCGGTATGGGACGCCGAGGTGTGTTTATTTCTATTCCCCCGAGTGATCTCATATTGACATTACTTTTGAAAGACAACTCGGTGTTCAACATGGCCGCGGGTGACTCAAGGGAATGTTCGTCGATGACATCCCACAATCACAACAGATCTTGGTGCCAAACTCGAGGTGCATTTCATTCCGTTCAACACAACCATTTATTTAATTCTGACTCGAGTTTTTCAGAACTAGAAAGAAAGCTCGATGTTCATGTTCGCCAATCCCGCGAATGGCATCTATCCGTGCTCATCCCAATTCTCAGACCCCTGGGATGCACTGGCAATCTGCAGTGTAGGACCTGCAGTGTAGGACCTGAGGTATGTTTCATTTCTGTTTGCAACAGCCGTCCAATACTAATTCAACTTTCGCAGTACTAGAAAGAAAACTCAGCTCCAAGCCCCACGCAGTTGAACCACAAAACATCGTCACCTCGGGTGATTCCTTTCTCATAAGTATTGGAATGCAGTGTATTACATTACCGCCGACGATGTGTATCTCGTTGTATGAAATTGCTATTTTCCGTACACTGCTTTCAACCAATGATCTGCGCAGGTTTCCTTTGTCAATAATTTTATTGTCGAAGAATATGGTAAAACACGAAGTCAACTTCGAAATTCTGGACCAGATTCCTGGCTGTAACAGTAAAATAGGCTACAGGGTGTAATTATTTGGCAAACGAACACGAAAACGACAACGCGAGAATTGAAAACGTCGGCTGTATTGAAAGACGAGGTACAAGACTTCTGAATCGCGTCCGAATATTGTATAGCAAAAAACCTTCGTTGTGAATTGTAGTGGGGACAAATAATGAAGACAAGTATGTACACAAACGGTCCACGGAAAACTACTACGCGACGAATCTACTAAAGTGTCAGTTAAGGAAGAGAGAGAAATGAGGAAGACTCACAGTAAAGGCGTCTCTGGACGCGTCCTCCGCCGTTGAAGCCCCGCTCTCCATAAAACAATCTTCACAGTCTGGTGCGCTTGTCAGGCGCGTCGTGGAGTTCGGGCGACAATTGAGGAGGCGTGAGGATGGTGTGGCAATCGCGGCGGGGGCGTGGCCTAAAAGAGAGTGAGCGAGTATCGTAATTCAAGACGAAAGCAGCAATGCTGCAAGAAGACTGTTAACAGATGAGGCAAAGGGAGACAGCTGAGACGCACCATGTCATCAACGCTGGACATGTCCTCCGCCGTTGAAGCCCCCGCTCTCCCTGGTGATGTACTTAAGGGCACCACCCGTAGAACACGACATGTAGTGCCGGTGAGCAAACTTGCTGCCCACTCGAGCCGTCATTCCTAAATGAACGCCACGAAACCCAAAACAGGCCAGCCAATATAGGGACCGGATGAGGTTGGGCTCTATAGCGGTCATATAACATGGGCGACTCGGATGGTACTGCAAATCCCCCCTCATGACACCCACGCGCGACTACGTCTCCGCACTCTGTGGTGCTGGTCAGACAGCCGTCGTGGAGTCGATGACCCGGCCAGATGAGAACAAGAGAGCGCCATGTCGTCCAGTCGAGAATTGATGAGGCTGACAGCTTAACCAGAAACCCTAACCTCTAACCTCTAACCTCTAACCCCGCAGACCCGCGCTTTATATATGTTTTCCGAGCGGCTCACGTAATGGTTTGTTGAATTGGAGCAAATAAGACCAACGCGACGCGTCGAGCGCATCTGTATAAGTGTGACACGGATTCTGTAACGGGCTTTCTTTCGGACCTCCATGTTGGCGCGGTGTTGAGCGAATTGAATTTTTTGCCTATTTCGTCGTGTGGAGTTGATTGTCCGTATCAATTCTGATTGGCGCTAGTGATGTCCCACGCCCTGTCCAGACCCGCCTTTGCTCCCGACCGTCCTGGTTTTTACGGGATGAATCGTCTTCAATGTTCAACGTGTCCAAGCTCATGTCTCCACACTACGCACTAAGCCAGATTTCGAGGTCTAGATTACCCTTTGCCCGATAGAAGGACACGAATGCTGATTGACCTATCCAGTGAATTATTAGCAAATGAATTGTCTTGGAAAGCTCAGATTTCTGGCGGAGAGAGTGGAGCATCGAGTCGGATCGCGCTCTGGCTGGTGAGTTCTTATCTCTTGACTGCATTGTCTTTGCTAACGATTCACAAAAGCAACAAACTCGCCACTCACTCCGTACTCCGAGTCTGTCTTAGCGATACATGCAACCTCGAAGGGCTCACCTTGGCCTCACCCGTTAGGCGTGTGCTGTACAGCTCGATGCGCGTCCGCTGAACGACAGAAGACTTCAAACTTCATGTCTTGGGGGCCTTCAGGACTCAGTGAGGCCTCGGCGCGCATAGGTAGCCAGCTCCTGGGTGCTCGCGCATCCTACACACTCGAGTATGTCGTCTCCGCTACCTACGTCCACCGAATTTGCATGCTCATACCTACGGTGGTCCTTCAGGGTCGCAAGTCGATGTCTTCAGCAGTGTAAAAGGTCTCTTGTGCCTCTCCCTGACCTGGTCGCGCAGGGAGCCTCCCCCTTCTTCTCCGACTACACCTTCCCTGAACGTTGCGACGATCCCTCACCAATACCGATCGCGAGTGGTCGTTTTCGAGACCCATGGCAGCATCACGGGCCGGAGAGCACTCGAGATCCCCCTCGTCTCGTCGCCTCTTCCTTTAACGAAACAACTTAACGGCGGGAATTCCCCGCTTCTCGCCATTCCGCCCAGCATCTTCGACGTCCTCGGCGTAGTAGGAAAGGACAGCGATCATCGCGGCGGAAGTCCCAGTTGGGTCTGTACATCCTCGGTGCAATCACCTCTTTCTTTGAAACTACTTTCAAAGCGGGAAGTCCCCGCTTGTTCTGGCTGGTCGCCATTCCCTGCCCCAACATGTCCACTCCCAGCCGGATCCACATTCGACCTCGTCCTTCGGCTGCCTTTGAAGAAGCGACTTTCATAGCGGAAAGGGCTTACCCATCCGCGTACCCGTCCCAACACGTCTTTCGCTACCCCTCGGCTTTGTACAAACGACGTTTTAGGCGGGCAATCCCCACTGCACTCCAATCTCCGCACCCCCCAACACGTTCACTACCGGTCGGATCCACATCCGGCCTGGGGTCTCAGATCTCAGGCCCTCGCTTCTTCTCGGCTCCGCCATCTTTGCTTCAGGTGTAAGCAATCGCGAACACCCCACAGACTGCAGAAGTTCCGCAGCGAGTTGCAGAGGCAGAGATCATTGAAGGCCCTTGCGATGTCATCCGCGAAAGTCGTACGTTCTGACATTCGACGGCGAGCTGGCGTTGCATGTGCTTGCTGTACTCCTTTTCCCCTTCCGCGTGGTTCTCCCCGAGTTCGTCAGCGGCCGCATCGTGAATCCTCGCACGTTGTCGAGACGATGGATGCTCAGAGGACATTCCATTACCTCGACCTCGCGCTGCACATACTTGCTGGAATTACTCCCCCTCCCCCTCGCAGCCGTTCCTCCGCGAGCTCGTCAGCAGCCACCAGCGGCACCATCGCGAATCCTTGCAGGTTGTTGAGACGATTCATGCCCGCCCTCCGCTTCCCCTTTCCTCCCCAAGAACGGACGGTGCATCGATACCAATCGGGTAGCGCGCTCGACTAGGGTCGATGCCTCAAACGTCAAGTGACATGTCTGGGGCATATGAGCAGATGTGTGGGAGAGGAGAACTATGGGCAGGACAAGTGCGGAGCTCTGACGTGTACGAGGACAGCGGGGTGTGAGTCATGCCGTCCGTCCTTCCCCCTGCTTGGCGGACGCTTTCACCGATGTGCACGAGGAAGGATGTCCTTTCGTCCGGGACTACTCTTCGGTGTGGGCTCGGGTGTGCTTCGCCCTGCGCATCTTTCCCTCCAGCACGAGGTGCGGAATCGATCGCACGGATGGAGAGTAGCCACCGGGACGCCGCCCCGATTCTTTCTTCTCGCAATCTTCCGCCTCCATACTGGTGAGACGGCGAATCCTCCCGCATCCACCAGTGCGGTGCTAGGGCCTGAATCTGCGGGCGGTCGTCCCTCGACACTACTCTCTGTCGGTGTCCCTTTGCTGTTGGAGAATCACGGTGCATGCCTTCATTGTTTTAGTACTGTGCCGCGTCGGCGTAGCTTAGATGTTACGGTCCTACTTACATGCGTGCAGGGCACGACTCGCGCTCTTCTTGTTTGCTTAGTTACTTTCCGGTATTTGGTCCGGCACTTGCCGCGTCCTTTTGTAGTAGCAGCTACAGACCTCCTACTTGGGTCGTTGAGCCTTCGGGCTTGCGACTTCAGATTGCAGGCGTGCATCTACTTACAATGCGTGACCGGCGCTCTTCTGTTTCACGATATTGGTGTCAACACCTGAAGCAGATGTTATCTTGAAGGGCTGGCGTCGTGAGACTCTGAATAGATGTTTAATTGGCGTCTAACAGACGGAACAATGCATGGTCGTTATGGATAGTTTACAAAGGTAATGCGAATGACTCAGGTCACCCCAAGAAGCTCGACTTCCAGAATGCCTCTATCCAAGAGAGAGGGAAATGCTTCACAAATGTCCCTCTCCCCGCCATAAATGTTGAAATCCAAGTCGAAGCTGTCGAGATTGATGGTCACCTTTCGCAGCGAAGCCATCTCTGACGTTACGAGGAAGGGCTCGATGTCTCCCAACCGGAAGAGATAGGGGAGGTCGCGCTCCTCAATACACACGTTGAGTATGACGTGCTGTATTGGACTGGGGTCCCGCGTCGTAGCAAGAATATTGCTCGCCCAGATAATAGGATCGTAGTTATCTGGGGACGTCGCAAATTCAAAGGTAAAGGCGATTTCTAGTGTGCGCAAATGCGATAGATTCTGTAGATTGAGGATATTGGTGTCGGCTTCGGAAAATGGTCAAACACGATTATTGAGGTAGGATGCAGAGACACCTACTGTGGTTATGGGAAAGCTTCACATGGTAGTGAAGGAGGTTCTCGGTAGCGTCCAAAATCCGTTGAGCTTCTGCTTCCATCTCGGGGGTACAGACTGTTGTGCACAGGTGCCGAAGACGGCGAAGTTCGACTGTGATTGATACTGAATGCAGGAGAGGGGGCAAGAAAGGATCCAACTCCAACGAAGACAGATCCAAGCGCGTATCCAGATTGACAACATCGTCACTGGCCATCCTTGCGACAGATACCCGACAAAAAACGAGTGAATCCAAGTTTCTGCAGCATTGCAGTAAAGAAACTAATTGCGCACTTCGGTCGAAGTGTACATTGTCGAGTCGGATGGAAGTGAATGATGGTAGCGCAACAGTAACTTGGAGCGCTTTAATCAAAGTCGCTGGAAAGGAATCCCATGCTAACCAGAGCTGAGATTCAATGGATATTCTTGTCAAATTGACAAGCATAGCGAGGATGGGTGGAAATTCGTCTCGTCGCATCCATGGGACAGATCCTAGGCCTGCTCCGTTTCCTTCAACGAGCACGATTGAACGGACATTTAGAGCCAGATGAGGGGAGTTGGAAAGAATTTGGGAGAATTCTTTGAGAGTCAAGTTAAATTTCCGCCAGTATAGGGGCGCTGGTACGAGTTTGATGTGAGAAAATATGTGCTTCTGGCTTGTATGCCGAAATGAGCGAGCGACACGGGAACAGGCTTTAAGAGTCTTTTTGTCCGTCAAGTCGAGCTTGTCGAGGATCAAGTCGATTAACTCTTGCGGCAACGTCGGCTCTCCATTCAAAGGTATGTCTGGCATTATCTGCACCTAGAAACTTTGCCAGTCTCAGCGAGCGAGAAACTTACACTGCCAGAGTTGGAATCGCTGACCGTTTCGTAAATCCTGACCAATCCTGAATCCTTGCTCAGTCGCTGGTCCCAACGGAATCGGGGAGTCGGCAGGACGGAAGCGGCCACGTGGGATGGTATTTGGCATTGTGCCGCAAGAGCTTCCCTCGCGCTTTCCTCGTCGACTCGGGTGAGGATAGCAAAAAAAAATCACTTCCGAGTAGCTGGGAATGTCTTCAAGTCAAGGCGGCTGGCTAGGGCTGGCTTCCAGACCGATCTTGAAATAATATTCGCTAATTTGTTATAATGCAATCTTTGTCAGCCTCCCGACCTCCTTCCCACAACCACCTCAAGATTCGACCTCCTTATCCTCACCTTCACTCCCCCAATCTACTCCAATGCGGCCATTCAGCGTGTTCCTCCACTCCTTTGGGATGTTCCTGTGTGTCTTGTCGGTCATTTCCACGCCTGTTGCCAGGGACTTAGGATCTCTTTTTCGGCTCTGATTCTGAGCAGTCTGTCCCGGAATCCTCCCCTGCAAGCGGTCCTGCCGTTTCTTCCTCAAACTTGGTCGTAGCTCACTTCATCCTCGGCAACACGTACAAATATAAGACCGCTGATTGGGTTTACGGTACGCCCTTGGTACGCCCCATCCAACCCGCTATTCGTCAAACTAAATAAATTTCAGATATAAAACTCGCCGCGTCAATAGGAATCACTGCTTTTGCTCTCAATATCGGCAACGACGAGTGGCAGAAGAAACAAATCCACAAGGCATTTGAGGCCGTCCAAAGCTTCAATTTCAACCTGTTCCTCTCATTCGACATGGGCTCCATCCCTTGTTCTAGCGTCGCCGATGCACCCCTCCTCCAAGACTTCATCACCCAGTTTCAGGATTCCGCGAGTTACCAGCGGATCAATGACCTACCCCTCGTGTCCGCGTTCTCGGGACAAGAATGCAAGTTTGGGCAAAAGAATACCGACGACGCCTGGAACTATGCCATAAAAGGCGTACCATCCAAGCCTGTCTACTTCATTCCCGCTTTCTTCGTGGACCCAAGCAAATTTCCTGCTGTAATGGATGGGGGTTTCAACATGAGTGCTAGATCTCAGTCATTTCAAAGCATGGCTAATAAATCTCTACAGTGGAACGCCACCTGGCCGACGGGAGACTACGACGTCAACTTCGCGCGTCTGACTCCGATTGGATCAGCCACCTCGGTGGTCGCTCATACATGGCCGGAGTCTCCCCCTGGTTCTTCACACACTATTCGCCTGAAACGTACAACAAGAACTTCATCTACCTTTGCGACAATTGGATGTTCTCAAGGCGCTGGGAGCTGGATCGCCAACCGTGACAAAGTCGACATCGTGCAGTTTATCACCTGGAACGACTTTGGAGAGTCACACCATGTCGGCCCGCTCTTGCAAGACGATTCGCAGCCAAACTCGGAAGCGTGGGTGAACGGATTCGATCATCAAGGATGGCTCGATCTCTTCGCATACCATATCCAGGCGTTCAAGACCGGTGTGTACCCCACCATCACTCGGGACCGCATCTTCCTATGGGCGCGCTTGTATCCTGCTAAAGCCAACGCATCTGATCCCATCGGATCGCCCTTGCACGGCGAGTGGTCTCGTGATTTCTTATGGGCTGTCGTTCTTCTCGTCGCGCCGGCAAACGTTGTCCTTCAGTGCGCCAGCGAAACCTGGTCCTTGCCGTCCGGCCTCGCTAAGCTCAAGCTTCCCCTGGAGACCGCGTGCTCCGTCGCTACCGTGGTCCTTCGAGGAGACGATTCCGACATGAGTTCGTGCCGCCTGGATTTGACTTCTCAACGGACCCTCCGATGTACAATTTCAATGCCTTTGTTGCGGCCTCTCCGTAGGTTGCGAGTCGCTCCTTTGTACTTTTCGCCTATACCAATGCACACTCGTTTCTCGTTATTGTGCAAGTGTCTTGCACTCGGGCGCCTTAGTTTCAATACTCAATGATACCTTTGATTCACTACATACAGGTACAGATTTCGTGAACCCTCAAGATGGGAATGTCGGCTTAAATTCAGCGTGGAAGGAGACTGAGGAACCGCCGCTTCGGTTCCCTAAAAGCATGCGACGTGCCTGGGTCCGTCTGACCCGTGGTGGTTGCGGTATCCCCGCTCTTGGCTTTCCTTATGAGCCCCGAGAACATGGAAATTGCTCGTCTGCCGCCTTGACGCCAGTTCATCTGGGAATGGTCTGCCACCAGCGTGTGCGACGGAACTGTGGAAAAATCAAAGCCCGAGTTCCGACGCCATCCATTTGCGCCTTTCTGATTGAGATGTGAATGCAGGGCTACACGACAACTGAAATATTCCCTACCGGTGGTTCGACATTTACCATCAGGGACGGCGTTCGAGTAAGAGATGCCGTCGAGCCAGCATTTTGAGAAATTCCCAGAGATCTCGGAGGTTTGTAAACCTCAGATGGCTCCGTCGGGGATCTGTTTCCGTCGCCTGTACGTTCGATCAAGTCTTTTTGGACTATCTCTAGTTTTTCAACGATGACTGCTGCTGTAAGTCTTTCGCTCGGATTTTGGCACCACGACGCCCGAACGATGCTCCATGTCTGTACAGGAATCGCGGTTGGCACACGTCTGGGCCGTTTCCCTTTAATCACGTCGAACATGACGGCGGTGTCATGCTGAATCTCTGCAAAGGGATATTTTCCGGTGTACAACTTAGGTTCGTTTGTGTCAGCTAAAAAATGCGATTGCTCGACTGCGCACCTCATAGCAGACGCAGGCGAAGGCATAGCTGTCGCTGGCAAATGTTCGTTTGAAATGTTCGATTTGAAGGCACCCGGGGTCCAGCAGTTCAGGTGCCATCCACCTCGTGCTGCCTGCGCGGGCTGAACTCTTGGCTGTAGCGTCAGCATAAGACGCCAATCCAAAGTCTGCCAGACGGGCGTGACCCTCGTCGTCGACGAGAATGTTTTCCTGCCCATATTTAATACGGTACGTATTAGTGCACAAATTGCCTACCCCACGTAGATCTCCATGAACGACGTGCTGAGAGTGAAGGTAGTGTAATCCTTGGGCAATTTGCAGTAGCTTTGGGGTGTAAGTCTATAGATTCAACGCGACGGTCAACAACGTACAAACACATGGGCGTGGGTCGTCGGAGTTTCTTTCAAATACTTCACAATTGTACCATTCGGCATCCATGGGCAGACCATAGATAAAGTTGTACGCGTGGAAACGCTTTCGCTGGAATGTAAACCGATAAATGGAAGAACGGAGGGATGGTTGAGATTTTTCCACAGTAAAGCTTCCTGGCAGAATTTCTGCAGAAAACTCAGCGCTGGGCCAGGGATTCATTAGCATGCTGCACACGCACTTGACGTATTTTCTGCTCGTCTTCGACTGTGTGGTTTTCATAAAATCGCAACTGTTTAAGTGCGACGTGTTTGGACCGATACATAGCCTTATAAATATCCCCGAATCCGCCGGAAGCAACAGGGTGCGGTCCTCTTTGCTCTATACCTTGGATGGAGAGCGAAGAAGGAAGTTGCCCACAAGAAAAGCACAGGTTTACGATGAGCCTGTGAAGTCTGGTATCAGTCCGATTTTCCTCTCCGCTATTATCGAGAACCTAATTATTAAGTCAGTAATGAATCTTGGGCATGCATAGGAACTGGGAAAGATACATCTTGAACGAGATCCAGGATGCTATGAGCATCTTCGGTTCGTTCTAGGATCGCTTTCTGGGTGGAAATTAGACAGGCTTTTATATTCTTCCTGTCTTCGTAGAGCGCATCGCGCGTTTTGGCATCCTCAGCTAGCGACAGTGTCAAGGCGATCTGTGCGAGGAAGATGTGTCATAATAAAACAAGCAGTAGCCAACATTCGTACCTCCAATAAATCTCGCTGAGACTTTAGAGCAGAGCCTAGAGCAGAAATATCGGGTGACGGCTCTTTGGAGACGATCGTGAGTGTAGCACATTGAGTTATATCCTCCTGGATTCTGAGGGGCCATTAGGATCCGACGTCTATTCGTACTGCCTGCTTCAGTACCGTAAATTATTTTGTGTCTTTGCTTCGGTCCAAAGGACGTTAATAAGATTCTGTCGAAAGAGATCGGTACTTAGAACATTCAAGTAGATTGAACTAGATTGAACTGGCCTTGTATATCTACGCGAAACAGATAAATAAATTCTTTCAAGATGAAATAGCAGACACAGACCGAATTCGAATATTCACTATCTGCGATCAAATTGAAGTCTTTATCTTCCCTAGGATTTTCCATAATTTCCGGTTCGGTTTCCGAATTACCGGCTGGGAACGGTATCGTTGAAGCTGCGGGCTTCAGAAAGATCCCTCTCTCAACATCTTTTCTTCGGCGATGCGGGGGAATATAGCGGGACGTCGGATCGATATGTGGTTTTGTGACCGGCGCCTTCAACTGATCTCTAGGCGAAGCCTCGGAGTGAATTGCGGAAATTCGCGGAGAGTCCTCAACAATATTCCCTGCAGAGTTTGTGTCATCCCGGAAGTTGCGGTTGAAGCGTACGGCAGTTTCCGCGGGGGTGGATGAGCTGCCTGAAGTGGATGGTTTTAACGGGCTCGAAGGCATCCCCGCAATGTCAGAAGTGCTCGTGGCAGCATCAAGTACTTTCTTTCTGATTATTCCCCGAGGAATAAACTCCTGCGCGTGTGCATTGAGAGAGCTATGAGATGATATCGGTGCCGGTGGGCTGGTGGTATTTGTCTCCGCCATCCTTGACTCGAAACTGGGCAGATAGTTTGCTTCTCTCCCTCCGACTGTCTCTATCGGAGACGCTGGAGACATCCTATAGTCCAATTCATTTCTGTGCTTCTCGACGCGTAAAACGAGACGCACTCGGGATTTCCAGATCGCAAATTATTATTAGTCCCTTTCCGCCTTTGTGGACGGGAGACATCCTGCTGGTCTTGAATAGAACGTGAATTCCGGACGGCGATAGCATGGGTGATCGGTGGAGCTTTCTTGGACACAGGTGGCATTGCCGATGGTTCAGTGAAAGATTGGACGGGCTGAACGTCTTTTTTCGCCGGTGTCGACCGTTTCCGATTTCTGAGGAAGTCGATGATGTGCGAAGGTTTCTTTGCAGTGTTCTCTGCGAGAGTGGGTGGAGATTCCATGGTAGTTGGCTGCATGGAAGTAAATTGTTGATTAGAGTGGTTTATTGCCCCAGTTGAATAATTCCGCCGTCTTGAAAACGGTCCAGGGAGAATAAATGAAACCTTTTTAGGCTGAACGAGAGAAGGAGAGGACTGCATTGCCGCATGCATGGTGGTAAATTGTGAGTCGCATTTTTTGAGAACTCCCTTTGAAGGTTTCTTGTTTTTTGGAGAGGGAAACGTGTCCCCCGGCACTGTGGATGCGTTACCGGCGAGAGATGGGGAATATGCCATGCCCGACTCCGTGGGAGTAGGTTGTGGCGTATGGTTGTTCATCGCTCCAGCTGATCGTTTTCTGCGTCTTGGGAACAGGAAAGTCCTTTCGGCTGAATTCTCATCGAGAGAAGCTGGCGGTTTAATCGTCGCCTGTATAGCAGGTTCATGGGACTCTTGATCGACATTGTTTGTTACGGATCCGATGGATCGTTTTCGATCTCTGGAAAAAAGGAAGTTGGTGGGCGGCTTCAAGGCTGGAATCTCGCCAAAAAACAATGGCACCGCATGGCTGGTCAGGATGATTAAACGAACGTAGAAACAGTAGTTTAAGACTTCACCGACCTTTGTTGACGAGATATAGGATCGTCACAAACACTAGAATTATCCTTGCGGTTTCTAGATTTCTTGCGTGAGCGCCAGCGAGATCCAGGAGCTGACGAGTCTGCGCGGACTGCTGCCATTCGACTCTATGCGAAAGTCAGAATCCAAAAAGCGCCCCAATTAAATCCTGGCATACCGCGCCGATTTTATTACCTAGCAAAGGCTGGGATTCCGATGTGGTCGTCTGCTGAGATGACAGCACATACATCCAATCAGGAGGTGTTGTATTCCCAGGGGAAGCACCTGCGCGCCTAAATTTATGCGTTTACAGCAGGAGAAGGTCAGATGGAAGATTACTTTATCTGAAGGTTGGGATTCCGGCTGTAGGACGGCAACGTGGAGCTATCGAAGTCCGCGGGGTAATTTTGAATAATTAAGGGAACCTATGGAACACTTGAGAAAATCAAATTTCGGTGCTTAGCAGCGCTTTCTGGAAGGTGAGGGCAATGTTCAACGGGTTGGCCTCGGCCAAAGAACGGCCCAATCGCCTGAAGCGGACAAGATCGGTACGAGATAAAATATAATTCCCGTATTGAGTTCCAGATATGTACTAGACGCCTGGATTGCTAGTAAGTAACTTGAAAGTTGAAACGAACATGGGCGTCGGGTCCAAGCGGGTTTGATCCCATCAACGTACTTGTGCATGACATGAGATGTGACCCGACGCATCAAGCGTGACTTTTCGCGTCTTCCTCTCCTTCAAGGCTTCATTGCTTTCGTCGATTCCATCGGTTTCGCTACGAGGCCGGCATCCTTGAAATCATTGCTGGCGTTTGACTCAGATTCTGGCCACTGAAATAACCGAAATAAAATGTCTACGGCGAAAGCTCGCACCGCATACGCGAAAGCTATCCTCGGCCCAGAACTACACAATCGCCTCGCGGAAACCAAGGTGCTTCTCGTAGGAGCTGGTGGAATAGGCTGCGAGCTTCGTGAGTGCCCTGAAAATATCTTTAGTCTCGGCGCTTATTGATCCCCTTCGTGTGTCCTGGGCAGTAAAAAATATCGTCCTCACGGGCTTCGGAAAGATTACTCTACTGGATCTCGACACCATTGACTTGTCAAACCTCAACCGCCAGTTTCTGTTCCGCAAAAAGGACGTCAAGCAGAGTAAAGCTTTGGTATGCCACTCGTTTTGTTCGTCACAGGCATGCCGCAGGGGAAGAGAGACGTGTCGTTCAGGCCTCCTCCTGGAAGGTGACCGCTCTCTTATCTCATTCCCCTTCCTCTTTATTCTCTCCCTGCTCCTCAGCGCCCGCTAATCGCCACTCAGATCGCCGCACAAACTGCCGCGCCTTTTAATCCCAACGTCCAGATCACTCCAATATATGGCAACATCAAGGAGCCCCAGTACGACCTCGAATGGTTTCAGCAATTTGACATCGTTCTCAATGCTCTTGACAATCTTGGTCGGTCCTCTAATTAGCTGCAAGCTTAACCTGGCTGAAATAATACGTAGACGCTCGGCGACATGTGAATAAGATGTGCATGGCTGCCCAGATTCCGCTCGTGGAGAGTGGGACGGCAGGGTATTTGGGGCAGGTTCAGCCGCTTATCAAGGTAGGTCTAAACGCCCGCCGTGATTCGTTTACTTAGCTTTGATAGGACAAGACAGAATGCTTCGATTGTATACCGAAACCTACGCCAAAGACCTTCCCTGTATGCACAATCCGCTCCACACCTAGTCAGCCGATACACTGTATCGTATGGAGCAAGAGTTACCTCATGGGGCGCGTATCTCTCCTGCTATTGATATAGCCTGGTATTCAACGTGAACTTACAGTCAATTGTTTGGAGAAGATGAAGATGCTGTCGGAGAGCTTGACGAGGCGGAAAAGCAGGGCGAGAATGGTATGCCTCTTCTTCTCCTCCATCACCATACCTCACAGCATCCTACAGCTCAGGAAATTGCTACCCTTCGGCGCGAGGCACAAGCATTCCAAGCCGTCCGCAAAGCTTTACGATCCTCCACCGCCTCCGGCGCTGCCAAGCTGGTCTTTCAGAAGGTCGGACGCCTACCCCCTGATTTCCATTCGTTTACTGAGGACTTTGCAGGTCTTTGACGCAGACATCCGCAACCTGCTCATCATGTCCGACATGTGGCGCGCTCGTGCTCCCCCTGTTCCCCTCGACTTCGAGGCAATCTTGGATGGAACCTTCGTGTTGCGCCCGGAAGTACTGGCTGCCGCTCCCGCCACTGCGCCTAGTAACGGCAAAATAAACGGGATCGCCAAGACGGCGAACGCGGCTGCGAGTGGGAGCGGATCTCAAGCCCACATCAATGGTGCCGACACTGACGCCGGGAGCAGCGCGCCAGCCGCAGGGTCGGGCTTGAAGGACCAAAAGCAGTTATCGTTAAAGGACAATGTGCTGCTCTTCATTTCCAGGCATGTCTTTCTCAGATCATTCAACGTACTGCCGACTCACGAGAATGGCACTAGTACGGAACGTCTGGCGGCGCGGTTACAGGCTGGAGAAGAAACGATCACATTCGACAAGGACGATGATGACGGCCTGGATTTCGTCACAGCTACGTCCAATCTACGTTCTGCGGCATATGGTATCGGGGGGAAGACCCGTTGGGAAGTGAAAGGTATCGTTTCAAAAATACACAATCCCCACCCGGTGCTGACTGACCCGTTATCTGTATAGAAATGGCGGGAAACATTATCCCTGCCATCGCGACTACCAATGCCATCGTCTCCGGTCTTATCGTCCTGCAAGCTCTCCAGATCTTGCGCAAATCCTACAGTAAGCTGCGCAATGTCCATCTGCAGGTCAAGCCCGCCGTCCCGCTCAGCACCATCACTATGTGTCCGCCAAATCCATCGTGTGGCGTGTGTCGAGACACTTACGCCAAAATTCTGTGCGATCCGAAGCGAGCACTACTTGGGGATGTTGTGAAAGGCGTGCTCGGCGACGATGAACGCGAAGTGAGCGTGTACGAGGATAAACGAGTCTTGAGCGATCCCGATTGGGAGGATAACTATGAGCGGACTTTGGAAAGCCTAAATGTCGGAAGGGGCATGTTTTTGACCATTGTGGATGAAGAGGGCGAGTGGGGAACGGTCTCCGTGGGACTGGGTGTCTTGCCGTGAGGTTTCACCTTCTCTTTCGTTACTTCGTTCTGACTTCCCTTGCAGTGCCAACCATCCCGTCGGCGCCCCGCCTTTCATCCTTCCTGATCCTCTACCGCGGCCACCACGCAAAGTCAAGCCCCCCCAGGCCATGCCTGAGACGCCTGTCCGCCTACCCCTCAAGCGCTCGGCGCCAGATGATGAAGGCGGCGACGACATCATCGACCTAGAGCCGACACCCAAGCGCCCTAGACTCAAGACGACGGATGAAGCCATCAAGAGTCCGAGCAAGAAGCGCAAGCTGGATGAGGATGGGCTGATTCTCATGGAAGGGAAGGACGATGTGTTAGACGACGATATCATCGAGATTGATTGAGAGGAGAATGATAGTGCGTGGAGGTCGGAGCACTATCTATACTTGTTCTATTTTACTTATTCCTCTTCCTTTCGCCGTGATAGTATAATAATCTTGAGATGTGCCTTAGCTGTCATGTTGTGTTCCTTGATACGCGTCCCAATCTGTTGTCTCATCATGGCTGTGTAAGCTTTGCTTCCGCCTCGTCTGACTAAGATGGGCGCCTGCTTCTTTCCTCGTCTGCACTCACCCCGTACATGGAGAACCTTCATGCGACTCGTGAAGGATCCCTCGGAGACTATTATCTGCCTGGCTACTTGGGGTCCAATGAAATAGACCGTCACTCCCACGCTGTCCGGATTTTGGACGACCACCAACAATCATGGTCCCCTCTCTGCTTATCCTCTCCCTCCGCTTCAACAGAGTACTGGTCAAATGATACATCACCCTATACTCGCTTGAACGACTTGGAATGGCCCGGGGAGGATTCCGTAACGGGACAACGCTCGCAATCTGTGAAAACTTACGACGCTCCATTATTTGCCCCGACGTACATACCCTGCGCTGAGCCTGTCGAGGATTTACCAAATAATGCAGAAACCTCGACGTGGTGCGAGAAATTGGCTTGGTCTGAGCCACCCCGTTGGCAAATTTCATTTGTCCTCTGTTTCTTAGCTTGATTGACTTGGTTTCCGATAGCTTTAGACTGTAACAACTTATCGACACAAGACGATTGTGTTGGCATTTACTCTCAGATCCGAGGATCTTTGTATATTAATCTTATTTCGCAGGTCATCCACGATTTATGCTCGGAACATACCCCCGAAAGCCCTGGCGAACAAGTATGCACGCTCTCCCAAGAGCAGGTCGATAGGAACATTGTTGAGATGACATGTGGTCCCAGGCTGGAGGAGGAGTTCTGGCCTATTCGTTATCAAATCCGTCACGGCAAATTTCACGTACGTACCTTGGTTTCTTGGTAATTATTGAATTCACCAATATTCATTCCAGGCCTATGAAGTATGCTAATTCCCATTTTTGCTTCATGTCACTGAAAGTTTTCTGTAGAATGCAATCCACGCCCTGATTGTACATGCGCGCAAAGAATTACAACCCTCCATACTGTCTAAATTGACCAGCGAATTGGCATCACTTCGAGTGGGGTGTGGTTCAAGCCTCACATCTTTCCTGGATGAAAGTCGGGGCCACTACGAACGTTTATGCCGGGTACGCACATCATCTAAAGGTACTTTATCTACTTTAAATTGATATAATAACTTCTCTGCAGATTGCATCCGAGATCGGCGCGAGAGACCTTCAACGTTTCAAGGAAGCCATTTGGGAAGACAACTTGTTAATAATACTCGTCTTTTACGAGATGCTCACATCGAAGGCGGATCTTGACGACATTATGCAACTGCGCGGAAACAAAGCTCAATTCATTTTGGATCTTATGCAAGATGTCATTCAGGGACGTTCTATATATTTTTACACATTCTGAACGGATTTCTACAGGCTATCAGAACCCACATCGACTTCGTCTACATCCTTCGCGGAGGCACCCCTCGTATGCGTGGTGCCCGAAGGAATTTTTTAAATCACATATTGAACCTTGGCTTTCTTCGCAATGTCGATCGAGTTTCGGCTCAATTAGATGCTCGTCGGCTGATTGTCAAGCTTTCCGAAGTCTGTGATCTCCTACCATCTTCCTTGGCGATCCACGGCGTCGAGCACAGAACCGTGAATCCTGTGTTTGGCGGAACTTTCGGGGACATCTTCGGGGCACAATATGAAGGGAATTTTGTCGCTCTCAAGCGATTGCGTTTTTTCCAAACAGAAAGTGTTGAAACCCGCCGAGTGCGTTCATTCCACAACCAAGAGCCTCACAGCTTACAATTGTTCAGAGGTTTTGCAGAGAGGCACTCATATGGAAGAACCTCGACCACCATTATGTTCTACCGTTTCTTGGTGTTGATTCAGAGAGCTTTCCGGGATTCCTTTGCATGGTTTCACCTTGGATGGGCAAAGGACCGATCGTAAAAGCTAGTGGTGGACCAGACAAGACCTCCATCCCTGTCCTGGTGCTTTCAGCAGCCCTCGAAGCTTATAAATACTAACATCGCCCCAGATGTATGAAATCGCCATGGGATTGCAATATCTTCACTCCCAGAACATAATTCACGGCGATCTCCGCGGGGTATTACTTTTAATCTACGATATGTGTTCAAGCCATCTGACGCCTGGTCATTTGAAGGCAAACATCCTCCTCGATGACCAAGGGCATGTACGTCTTGCAGATTTCGGCTTAACCGTCTTCGCCGATGGACCACTGGCTCCGACTACTCGCGGAGGATCGACTCGTTGGATGGCTCCAGAACTTCTGGATCCGAATTCTTGCGGGTTGGAACTATTCCAAAGAACTTTCGCCAGCGACATTTACGCCTTTGCTTGTGTCTGTCTTGAGGTTCATCTCCCGTCTTCTAATTCGTTCCGTGATTGACAGGCTGGTAGTTGTATACCGGGAAGCCCCCCTTCTCCGAAATTAGTTCTGAAGGGGCAGTCTTGTTGAAGGTTATCAGGGGAGAACGTCCTGAATGTCCTCCCGTGGTTCCAGAATGGTGCAGCCAGTTCATTGTAAAGTGCTGGTCGCATAACCCAGTCAATCGACCGGGCACTGGGAATGTCATTGAGTCGATCGTCAAGGCTGTGTGAGTCCGCAATTACTTGATCCATTCTTCGGCTCAAATCCAATGAACCCAGACGAAAGCGCCCTCGTCCTGCAGTGCGACAATACTCATCATCGGCAGTATCCGAGGGATCTCCGTTCAAAAGACTGAGGTTTCAACATGTCATCAGCTGAGCGGTTAGAAGATGCTTCAAGATGCGACGCTACAAGCTTATTGATCTTTAAAATATCAGTATTAAAAAAGGGACATTTAGCTCCCTCCTCGAACTTGTACTACGTGTAGTTGTGAATTAATTTGGCCGTATAGCCACGGTCGCGGTGAGGACTTGCTTGAGACCACGTGTTCGCGTCAACTTGGTTCCTGCCACCACGTCCATTGCTCGCCCAGCCATGCTCATGATGGATCAACTAGCGTTCTACTTGGCGATTCTTATACTCTTGACTACCTCTGTTTTCGCAACGGACGTCCAGGCTCCATTTGAGCTCGCCACAGCAGCGCAGAAATACGTTGTAGCGCACTTCATCGTCGGCAATACATATCCGTACACTTTCAGCGACTGGAATCAAGGTATGCTCGCCATCCCTCAGAATCGGACGCTCACTGACCCTGCGATTCTCCATAGACATAGTGCTCGCCATGTCAAAGGGGATCGACGCATTCGCCTTGAACGTTGGCATAGATCCATGGCAGCTGTCCAGAGTCGCAGACGCGTACGCTGCTGCGAACAATCAAGGATCATCTTTCAAGCTTTTCCTTTCTTTCGACATGGGATCTCTTCGATGTGCTTCGACCGGCGATGCGGATATCCTCCGCAAATATATCAGCACCTATCAAGGACATCCAAACCAATTCATGTACAACGGACGACCTTTCGTGTCTACATTTGCTGGAGAGTCTTGCATGTTCGGGCAAGGGAGTTTGAACGATGGCTGGAATTTTGCCCTCAAGAAGTCTCAACCCGCAATTTTCTTCGTGCCGTCATTCTTCGTGGATCCTGCAATCTTTCCTAGTCTGACTGTCATGGACGGTGATTTCAACGTAAGAGTGCCTCTGTTTCGCCTTCTCGCCCAGCCTCATACTCTGTTCGCAGTGGAATTCCGGCTGGCCGATGGGAAACTACGATATCAACTTTAGCTCTGACTCCTTATACCTGTCCAAGCTGGGCGGTCGCACTTATATGGCTGGCGTATCACCTTGGTTCTTTACTGTGAGTACATTCTCTCATTAAGGTTCCTTGGAAATTAATTGTATTCTCCAGCATTATGGCGCCAACACCTATAACAAGAACTGGATATATCGCGGAGACAACTGGTTATTCGCGCAGCGCTGGGAGCAACTCATAGCCAATCGAAACTCCATTGGTCTAGCTCAAGTCATCACCTGGAACGACTACGGAGAATCGCATTATGTCGGCCCGATCCATGGCGCACAGCCAAATTCGCAAGCATGGGTGAACGGCTTCGATCATCAAGGATGGCTCGATCTTCTTGTATATTATATCGCGGCATTCAAGACCGGACAGTATCCAGCAATATCGCGGGACCGCATATTCCTCTGGGCCAGACTGTATCCCGCTCAAGCCAACGCGGCCTCCGATTCCGTGGGCAAACCAAATAACTGGCAATGGACCCAAGACTATGTATGGGTTGTCGTCCTTCTATCATCTCCCGCCCAGTTCGCCATTAGTTGCGGTTCTTCCAAGAGGTCGGACAAGCTTTCCGGAGGGTTCACCAAGTTGCAGCTCCTACTATCGTCTACCTGCAGTGTCACGGCCTCCATCTCTCGTAACAATATTTCAATCGTCAACTTCACCCCTTCTGGATTCAATTTCCGCATAAATCCACCTACCTATAATTTTAATGCGTTTGTAGCGGCCTCTCCTTGATTTTGTCATTTCGTTTTTTTTATTTTTTACCTCCATGTGTAGCAGTGTAACTTGTCCGCGCTCGTAATTGCCGATGGTTTGTTTACGAGACTTTGCATTGTTTTCGTGACGCGCTGGCATCATGTGTGGCGTGACCGACGCGCCGTCACTCACCTGCTCCGTGCTCTCACTTTTTAGTTCTACGCGATCCACCCACCTAGCCGTGTTCTCTTTCATTGCATATGAATCTTACGACTGAATCTATTGCTTAATCTCTCTATGCCACCCAAATTGTCACAGTCGTCGACTTCCAATGGAAAGCAGACTCTAAAAAAGTCGAAGACCTCGAGCAAAGCCACCACCGTCAAATTTGACGCACCGCCGCCGAATTCACAGCGCATTAATCCACTGACTGCAGTGAGCCTTGCTCTTGGAACTCGATCGACGCATGGCTTAAGATCTGTCAGTTTGCTAACATTCCAAGTCTTACTGCCACCGATGGGTCCCGAAAGGCTTCTCAACCCAGTCAGAAGAGCAAGGGGAAGGAAAAGGAAACAGTTCCGGCTCATTCAGCCGAAGCTACAGGTATGTAACAATCGCAGAATCTGCTCTCTAAAGCTAATTTTGCTCTAGATGATCGTCTTTGGGTGGACATCTATGAGCCTACGACAGAGGTGGGTATCTTCGCCCTAGAGCCTCGTATCTTTTGCCTCACTGGCGTTCTGTCCTAGGCTGAATTAGCTGTTCATGTCAAAAAAGTGCAGGACGTCCGTCGATGGCTGGACGAAGCCTTGGTCGGAGGACCCTCCGGGAGGCTACGGAAATATCGCGTTTGTCGCCTACCTCCTTTACTCCTACGTCATTGACTCCTTCTTCAGCGAATTCTAGCCCTCACTGGGCCAGCCGGCACCGCCAAAACCGCTACAATGCGTGTCCTTGCGCAAGAACTAGATTGCGAGATTCTTGAATGGCGCAATGCTATGGGAGAGTCCTCACCCAACGTTTTCGGAGGTACAGAACTTGCCTATCTTTTTCCTCCTCCTGTATTGATTCTAAATAAAATCCTAGACGACCATCAGTCATCCACTAACCACGACCACGAAAGTCTGTTCTCCAAATTCGAGGCCTTCCTAACGCGCGCGTCAACCTGTCAGACCATCTTCGCTGACGCCCAGGCTGCCGATAGGAATCCTCAGCATTCATCCTCGCAATCAGAGTCGTCATCTTCGTCTCGTCTCGCGACGCGAAAGCGGCAGATACTTCTGCTGGAAGATCTCCCGAATATCCTACACGCGAACACACAGTCGCGGTTCCACGCCGCGTTGCAGTCCCTCGTGGCATCGCCTACTGCGTCCCCTGTTCCTATTGTGATCATCGTGAGCGACGCGGGGATTCGCGGGGAGGCGAGCGACGAGCGGCTCGCAACGGGTTCTTGGGGCAAGGACCGCGACGGAGTTCTCGACATCCGGACCGTCTTATCGAAGGACCTGCTACAGGGCCCTTATGTTACGCAGATTGGGTTGGTGCTCAGAGCTCTGTTCGTCCCGATTACCCACTTACCACGGGCCTGTAGATTCAATCCCATAGCGCCGACTCTGATGAAGAAGGCTCTCCAGGCGCTGGTGTCTACCCATTTTTCAAAATCCGCCGGGTCTGTGCCGTCCAAGGAGACGCTCGACATCATTATCGAGACGTCCAACGGCGATATCCGGAGTGCGATCATGGCGCTCCAGTTTTCTTGCGTGGTCGAGATGGTCGGGGGTAAAGGCCACAAGAAGAATTCCGGTGGGTCCAGTGCGAGACTCGTTCTGGAAGCTGTCACGCGAAGAGAACAGAGCATGGAACTCTTCCATATGATTGGGCGGGTCCTGTATAATAAACGTAGGCATTCCCCTCTTTCCTTATACTATGTATTGAGCGTTTTGTCCAGGAAAAGGAGATCCACCGAACCCGAGTGCGAAAGCAAAGGACATACAGAAGGATAAGGATCTCGATGCCACACTGAAGGATCCCCCGAAACTGCCTCCCTTCTTGGCCAGTCATGCTCGCAGGACGAGTCGCGTGAACGTTGACGTATGAGTTTCCTCCTTTTCATCACCACGCTTATTGATGATTTGATAGCTATTATACGCCGACTCTCCGATTGACTCGTCCCTCTTTTCTTTGTACATCCACCAGAATTACAGTCAGTTTTGCAACGAGGTCGAAGAATGCGAGGGTGTCGCCGAATGGCTGAGCTGGATCGATTCGAGTGGGGGCGAAGCGGTATTTACCTCTCCATGCGCATCCAACTAACCCGATACTGACGCGGTTTCCAGTGGTATCAAGCAAATCCACACCGTTTCCACCTGCTGACCCTGGGAACACTGCACTCGCTGCCCACTCCCGTCCCGCGACGCAGTCAGAAGGTGTTTAAGCCCGAGTTCTTCGACTTCCTGACCAAGGAGAAGGACGCGTGGGACGCGGTGCGCGACGTCCGCGGGTGGATCGTTGAGGACGCGACATCGAAGGCATGATCCGTCTGCTTGCTACTGCCAGATCTCACACTGACCGACTCGTTCTAGGAAGCGGACGGGTGGCAGCTGGGCAGTTGGAGCCGGGCGGATGTGGTTATGGGGCTGGGGGGTGTGTTAAAGGCGCGCGACGCGAAGCAGGGCCGCCCACAAGCGCCGGGGTCCCATCGTCTGTTCTCGAGTTTGCAGTTTGTGTCTGGGGGCGAGAACAGTGGGCTACAACAACTGGGAGAGGGCGACGTCCCGAGCGATAACGTGGACATCCTGGAAGACGAGGGTGGGCTGCGGGGAGGTTGGTCAGAAATTGCGGATGAGGCAGGGGGAGGTTGGCTGGAAGGCGACGATATTGAAGATTTCTAAATTCATGTAATAATACCATTATTTTTTATTGTAGTCTGCAATCGGGTCGTCAGAGTCAGAGTGCCTTCAGCTGAGGAGAGTCGAATAGGGGGCCGAAGCTAATGCTGTCAGAACGAAACATCAACAAACATTCCTTTGCTTCACGCCTTTGCACAGAAATTCTACGCCTTTGGGTCTGGTGACGCTTTAACGAGGCCCCAATCATCTTCCAAAGATATACGAATGCTTTCTAGCTAAACCACACTCTCAACAAGCATCTGAGCGTGTAGATAACCGGCGTTTTCTGCGAAATGAGTGCAGGAGGCTCAGGCATACCAACTATATCCGATGATATATGGGAGTCTCGTGTGTAGAGTACATCCCAGTGCGCTCCCCAAGCTGACGGCTTCCTAGTCATTCCCATCGATGACTCTGAGATAGCGCCGCCGAGCGCGCCCCTTGCCACTACCGCAACGACGACCCCGAGCACACCCACGTACAGATGTCCTCATCCTCAGGAGCCCTCTGTTTTTGACGTTATGTCTTGACTCTAGGCCGGCGGCGTCATATCCGCATTATCAAGCGTATGCGCACTACCAGCAGCAGCAGGCGGCGTACCAGCAGCCATCGTACCAACAGCCATCGTACCAGGCCTGGCAGCCCTCTATGGCGCGAGCGGCGATAGCCAATCTCCAGGCGGCTGCTGCCCAGAAAAATGCAAATGCTACGAACGCGGCGAACGCGGCCAACTCTGGCGCTCTGGACACCGCAGACGTCGCTACTCTGAACGATGCGCTTGGCAGCGCGGGTGTCGATCTCAGGGTGCGTATTCTCCTGGTATCGATGTTTCTCGACATTTACTGTATTCCTTGCAGGCGGAAGAAGAAAGCCTCCAGCGCTCTCAGGACCAGCCGCAGCCCTTCCGCGTCTTCGAAGACCGCTCGCGGAAACAGCCCGCACGACCGAACTTCGACGTCGCCTTCCTCGCGTCGACCATGCGTACCGTCGCCGCGCAGCACAAGGTCTCCGCCATCCCGGACGACTGCGTCAATTACCTCGCCCTGGCGCTCCGCGCGCGCCTGCAGGACCTCGTCACCGGCATGATCGATGTCGCGCGCCACCGCACGAACACGCAGTTCGACCGCCCCGCGTCGCTGTACGAGGACGGCTCCGCGACATGGGGCATCCTCGTGCGGAGCGATGTCGCGAAGCAGCTCGCCGCGCTAGAGAAGGTCGAGCGCGAGGAGGAGACGCGCCTGCGGCAGGCGCGCGAGAAGCGCGAGCAGGTGATCACCGCGGCGCTCACCGCCGCCCTCGCCGGCGAGGACCAACCCGTCGAGATCCCCGCGGACGACGACGACGACATGGACGGCGGCGCACGGAAGCGGCGGAAGAAGGCGGCGGTGTCGGAGGAGACGGGGCGCAAGATGGCGAACGCGGCTGCGAGCCGCGCGGCGGGGCTCACGGGCAAATACGCATGGCTGACGACGAGCCACGCGGGCCGCCCTCAGGCTGCTGGTGCAGCTTCTGCAGCAGGTGCGACGCCGCCGCCGCCGCCGCCGAGGGAGGGATCGGGGTGGGCGCGCCCGTACAAGCCGACTAAACGTGAACCCAGCCCGCCGCCACTGCCGCCGGACGCAGACCAGCGCATGCCCATCACCATTCGGGATGCCATGTTTGTGATTGAGAAGGAAAGAGGGCATGGAGGGGGGCGGGGCGCAGCCAGAGGATGGACGTAGGGCGTCGGATTTACTTTTATTGCTTCGGGATTTCGTACATACAATTTACTTGCGAGAAAATAGAAAGGTATAATATAACATTGCGATTGAGTGGTCCATAGCAGATAAGTACAAGTAGGATTGGGAAGGAAGCCTACCCGGACCCTACCAGCGAGGCCTGAGCAAGGGGACTCTTCCGTTTAACGACGGATCCCCCATTCACTCTGCCCTTTCCCTTTACGCTCCTGGGTGCAGACATTGGCTCTGGAGTAAACACTGGAGCGGAGGAGGGCCCACCGATGTAGGCATCAGGGAGCGGTGAGACAGAATGGGAGGACCAGAACGAGTCGTATGTCAGGGATGCGGCAGGCGGTGCAAAGGACTTGTTCTTCGACGGGGATGGTGTAGGTGAAAAAGAGCCGTGCGAAGCAGTAGCGGGGGGGAGACTGCTATCGTGCATTTGCAGCCACGGATCGACGTGTGGACGTGGAGGCGAGAAGGATTGGGTAGATGGGCCCGTTTCTGGAAGCACGCGCGGCGAATCCGGGGGGCTGTCGTGCAGAAATTCCAGCCCACTCGTGTCCATGTCCATTGGGATCGAGGACTGAGATGTGACATGCGACGCCTTGAAAGACAAAGACGAGCTGGGGCCGGCCTCGTCCGCTTGAGGTTGGGGCGCCGACATCTGAAGGTCGATTGACGTCGTGAGGAGCGCAGTGGCGGGAAAGTCGAGTATGGCGTTAAACTTTTCCGCATCGGACTGCTTTTGCTGGCGGAAGTACAGATTTTCGACCTCATTCAGGCGTTGCTTTTGCTGCAAGAAAAAGGGTCAGACGAGGTGGCGGGAAAGCTTTATTGAAATACCCATCCATGATCCACTTTGAGTTTCGCGTATTGGAGGCGCAACTGTAGTTCGCGCAACATCTAAGTACAGAAAGATAATGAGTATTTCGATTACGAGAAGGGACATTGGGACGAGGAGACGAGAGCATACATGAGTTGCGTTCGTTCGCTCCAAAGACCGCAATTTGTGTGCCAGGTCAGCGTCAGTGAGTGGCTTCGACGCATCTCCGGGTCGAGAGGCGAAATTCGGCGTTGCGTCCATGTTGCAGCGAGGAGTTGGGGCGATAAGACTTGCAGCCGTTTACTCCTTCGCAGGTTTTTGCAGAATAGAGGTGGACAAGGTCACAGACGAGAGTAAGACGAGAGAAGACTCCAAAGCGGGGACGCCAAAAAAAAAGGCGTGTCGCGCACGTGGAGACGAAATTAGCACTGCCACCTATCGCGAATCAGTCAGCTCCTTCCTCTTCCGACTCTGCACCACTATGCCGCTCTTACCTCCGCTCAACTTTCCGATGTGGTTGAAGGACAAGTCTCATTTGCTCAAACCTCCCGTGAACAATTTCTGTCTGTATCAGGGGCAAGACTTCGTCGTTATGGCTGTCGGGGGACCAAACGAGAGAAACGACTATCACGTCAACGAAACAGAGGTGTGCACATCTCATGCTGCGCCCAATTGTCTACGGGAGCACCAATTCGACTCTAGGAGTGGTTTTTCCAGCACAAGGGTGGGATGCTACTCCGCGTTGTCGACGACGGGATTTTCCGTGATATCCGCATCGAGGAGGGCGAGATGTTCCTGCTTCCAGGCGCGTCGCATTGAAAAATACGGGAGCCCTGCTGTTGCTCACATCTTTGCAGCCAATACTCCGCACAATCCAGTCCGGTACGCGGACACAATCGGGATCGTCATGGAACGGGTGCGCCCGGATGCGTCGATGGGTAAGCGTTTTTGCGAGTGTCTGCTGGAGGCCATGTTCGAGCTTCCTCACAGATCGTCTGCGGTGGTACTGCCGCTCGGATGCTCACTCGGAACCCACTATTATTTATGAGGAATCGTTCCACGTTACGGATCTCGGGACGCAGCTCAAGCCCGTCATCCAGAGGTGGCAAGCGGACGAGAAGATCAGGACCTGTGGCAGCTGTGGCTCGGTCGCTGAACCGAAGTGAACAGTTCGCAAAGAAAAATAGAAATTGTGCAACTGGCAGTCATTTATACTTGATAATGATTATTGTTTGAGAGGAATGAGAAGGGGATGGACGCAAGGATATTGAGATCTCTTATTCATGCTTCCGCTGTGATTTTGTTGGTATTTCTATTCGACAACGAGGTCGCGCACTAACCTCGTACTTTCGGGTCCTTCATTCTGGGCGCAAGATGTGTTGTTACAATGCAACCTCCTCCGTGCTTCTTATCGTACCCACAACATGTCCATTGAATCGTGTGACCCTCCTCTGAGTCGCCATTTTCTTCTTCCTCATCATCATCGTCGTTCTCACTGTAAACCTGATCCTCATCGCTGTCCCAATCCTCTCGTGTACCAGTGAATCTCCGGACAGCTACAGATAATCAATAATAAATGCCCGCCTTCAATAAGATTATAAAAGGCTGCCCACCGTCAATATCATGCCAGTGGCACACCCGCTTCGTATTCTTGCTCTTGTCGTACATCTCCCCGCAGTTCCGGGATTTGGTCTGCGACCCCGCGTCCGCCTTGCGTTTCTTCGATGGCGGCGGGCCCAACGAATCGCGGTGCTGGATTTCACGGGCCCAACGCGCCTTGGTGCGCTCAGATTCCAGCGCTTCGAGGACGCGCCCGTTCCGATATAAAACCACGAGCGGCGCATGCTCCGTCTTCAAACACCCCGCGGAATTGAGCTGCAAGCCGCAGCAGTCCCAGAAAAAGCTCTGTGGCCACTGTTTCCTGTTCTCCTTCGAGCCTATCGGGCCCTGTTCTGACTCGTAGTACTCGACCCAGAAATCTTCGTCGGCCGTGAGGTTCCCTACGCGAAAAAAGTTGAATAAATTAATGAAGGAAGAAAGGAAAACCGACCATAATGCCACACACAGCTGTCATGCGTGTTTTTGGTGGTGTCGAATCCCTGCTTGCAGTGGCGGCAGGTCTCGAACTTGGGGATGTTGCTGTTGTTATTGCCAGTGCCGCTTCCTGTCGCGACGAGCGCGTCCCAGAATATCTTCGCGACGCGGGGGTCGCGCTGCGCCGCTTCGAGGATAGCGCGTTCGAGGGTGTCCTTGGGCGCCTTTACGAGCGCGTTCTTGAACGAGGAGAGGGTGTCAGGCTTGTTTAGGTCAATGGTCGTGGGCGCCATGGAAGAAAGAGAGATGTGCTTGTGTATGTTATGCTAGTGATCGCGACTTGACGTGTGCCTAACGCGTCATTTTGTGAGCACAGTGAATGCAAATGGCTCCAAAATTTTGCAACGTTCTCGAGGCCGCATGAGCAGCTCGAATAGAGAATTCCCATCCATAAATGTATTACATCTATTTGTTTTATTGTACAGTCTGTTGATAAGTCCGTTCAAGTCCATAAGTTCGTTCTATCCCTTCATATACATACAAATCCCGATCAGACTACATAGGATGACCATGATCAGCGGGCGGCGCGAGCGACGGGGAGAGAGGAAAGAGACTCACGGTACTTGTCAAGCTGGCCGGTGACACCCTGGCTGATCTTGTCATTGGTCGATTGGGACTGGGATCGGAAATGATCATGAGTGATATGTATGGACCCGGAAATGGGGAAAGAAACTCACCAAGTCGTGGCCGCTCTTCTGCTCGCCAAACTCTAGGCCCTTCTCTACGTAGGAGTTCATGCCTCCCCCGGAATTCCCGGTGTTGCCCGAGGAA
Source organism: Mycena epipterygia (assembly GCA_029281465.1). Lineage (NCBI taxonomy): Eukaryota > Fungi > Basidiomycota > Agaricomycetes > Agaricales > Mycenaceae > Mycena > Mycena epipterygia. The sequence goes on along the minus strand of JARJCQ010000153.1, from coordinate 17,745 downwards.
TTGTTGTTTCCAGACTGACCGCTGTTCTCGTTGCCGGAGGAGTTCGAGCCGTACGAATTCGAGGAGTTGTTGTTCCCGCTCGAGTTGTTGTCGGAGGAAGAGTTAAAGCCTGGGGCAGGGAGAGGATGTCAGACTAGTGTCAGAGAAATAATAAAAAGGAAGACTGACCACCCTGCGAGGAGCTGTTGTTCCCATATTGCGAGTCGTTGTTCCCGGACTGCTGTCCGTACGAATCTGAAGAGTTGTTGTTCCCGCTCGAGTTATTGTCGGAGGAAGAGTTAAAGCCTGGGGCAGGGAGAGGATGTCAGACTAGTGTCAGAGAAATAATAAAGGAAGACTGACCACCCTGCGAGGAGCTGTTGTTCCCATATTGCGAGTCGTTGTTCCCGGACTGCTGGCCGTACGAATCTGAAGAGTTGTTGTTCCCGCTCGAGTTGTTGTCGGATTGGCCATAGCCGCCCGAAGAGTTGGAAGAGTCAGAGCCTGGGGAAGAGAATATCAGACGAGCTCCATGCCAATAATGTGGAAGGAAGACCGACCCTGGTTGTTTCCGTACGAGTTGTTGTTGTCGGAGTCCATGGTAGTAGGAGGATGGAAAGGGTAAAGAAGTGTATTGGTGAGAGATGAGGATGGTTCAACCGGTAAATGTCGACCCATCTTTTATACCCCATATAGGGGCTCACCGGCGAATTCCGAGGGCGTCATCGTTTGCTTCCGACACATGACGTTGCGCACCTTTGAACAAAAATCGAGGAACGAACAGGAAAGAGCGGTCCAGGCCGCCAAAGATGGCCATGACGAGCGATTGCAGCCATTTCCTCCCAGCATCACCGGTCAGCTGCGTATATTGGAGTGTACGCACTTAATTTTGCGTAAGTATACTCCACCTTTCTGCGACGCGGGATGCTTGTTGTCGAGGCACACTCATACCGACGCGCTAAGGGTGGATTGGAATATCTAGAAGGCGTTTAAGATAGTTATTCACTTACTTGAAACGTGAACGAGCGAATTGTTTAAATGAGCCAACGGACTTTGCAAAGAAGAGGACCGTCGGTGAAATCTTGCGAGCGAGCATTCAAACTATTCCGCGGCAAATTTCGACACCCGACCTATACCACGCTAGTAGCTTTGGATCATCTAACCGTTCACCATCCCGCTTAGATTAATGGCGTCGTTATAAGTAGCAACGAGTCGAGCTGCTTCAAGGGACGGAGGACGTCGCGAGCAAGCCGGGGGATCTGGGGCCGGAAGTGCAAGGTGTCGCTGAACTGCTCGAGCATTATGCTGGGATCATCACAGTGGTCGCTGCAGCGGTGCAGGAGGGTCGCTATGTCTGGCTTTTCTCAAGGAAGCTATAGGGCTACATACCACTGGGACCCGATTCCGTCTCGCTACGTGCAGTGGGATGGCATTAGGCTGAGCAGAAAGCTTAAGGGAGCTCGAGGGCGCAAGCGTCAAACTGTCTCGAGACCTCTCCTATCTTGGTGCGCGCAGGGCCGTCTAAGATCATCGAATATCGATTTGCACGTAGTAGCGGCGAAATGCTGTGGGGATCTGTCAAGGAACCGAGGCCATCGTAGCGGTACCAGACCGAGGACAAGACTCCGAGGCTCGTTGACCAGTTATGCCACCCATCGCGTCGCAGGAAAATCCGGCGGCCGTGACCGGATACCGCAAATGCGTCAAAAAAAGGATAATACCAGCGGAAAGACGGTCTCCGATTATCTGGACTTCTAAGCATGGGGTGAGTCGACGGTGGACGGTGGGAGGAAGGGACCAAGGAGACTGGAAAAAAAAAACAGACACAAGCAGAGTATGATCACAATCAAACCATATCTCCTTTCGTCACCCAGGCGAACCGATTCGAACAGGATAACAGGAAAATTCAGCTCGTCGCCAGCCGCCTTTATAAAAAAAAGGAGTCCGGCTTGAGTATTCAAGATTGGACCGAGCAATTGTGGCGCGATATATATATATTGTATGCTCAGGGAAAACATCGAGCGAAATGTATGTAGTTGAACCTGCGGATCGCGGAGTTAGAGGCAATAAATAACGAGGGAAAGAAAGTACGCCCAAGCGACAAGCGACATCGACTGAGGTGGTGTGATGCAGCGATATACGAAGACGCTGAAAAAGGCCTGTCAACATTGAGAAAAATGGGGGCGAGTTATAGACGGGGACGGACCTTTAACGCGACGCGTCGAGCACGTCTGTATAAAATGTAACCCGGATTCTATGACAAGTTTCTTTCGGACGTCCATGTTGTTGCGGTGAATGAGGGCTCAAGTTTTTTGCCTGTTTTGTCGTGGAGTTGAGTGCACGCGTCCATCTGATGCATCAGTGCCCTTTTCCTCCTGCCTTCGTCATTATCCTCCTCCTCCTCCTAGCTGTTGTTCCAACTTTGCTCAAAACCGATCCGAATTTCCAGATGTTGTGAATGCCCAACTGTAGCGGATGCTAGATACATTTCACAGCCTCGACTCATCTGCTTTGTTCACTACTTTGGCTTCCACACATTTTTTCATTCTGAAATCATATCTCGGCACATTTGGAGTGGCGAGCCAATCCCAATCTTTGAATACAAAAAGCTCCGTCCAATATCTATGCGTAAAATATTGCCTCGATCGATCACGACGCTCAAGTCAACTCTTGAGCATAACCACACCACGCTCTTTGCGAATGCCATCCAAACCGTGCTCATCCTCGAGCTCCACCACCCCGGCTACCATTGCCTTCACACTCCTTCCCCCATCCGGTCCCCATCCCGCTGACGGCCCTCCTAGCGCCATCCAGACCGCTATCATTACCCACCTGGCGACGCCGACCTGCGCGATATATATCCCGGTTCTGGAGGCTACGCCGTGGGGGCTGATCCATCATTCACGTGCGGCGAGGGACGCATTAGAAACGCTTGGTGACGCCGTGCTATACGAGCTCGCTCTTGAGCTTCTGCTGGCGATCTTCCCGTTCGCGGATGCGCGGATCCTCGATGTATGTGTTCCAGCTAAGGCTATGATTCAGTTGGCTCATATCCATATTATCAGCTAATCATGCAGGGGCTCTCGTCCAATCTCACCCTTTTGCACCTCCTCCACAATGTCGGTGTCTACGACACTCTTGAGATCTTCAACAAGGGTGTTGGAAACGCCTTTGAAATCGTGCTGGGCGCAATGTTTGAGAGTGTCGGATGGACAGCGGTGAAGAGCTGGATGGATGACCTACTCCCGCCACTCCTTCATGCGGCATGGGATGGGTATGTCATATAGTAAGCGTCCTTTTTTCTCCCAGAAACCACAACGACTGAGTGTTTCTTCCAGTCACGCCCTGCATGCCACGGACATAAAGGGCCTCCAAGCATCCCGCCGCCTTGATGAGAACGACACAGACAGGCGGCCCCAACCAAGGAGGAGAGGCGGTTCCACCAATAACCGAGTGTTCAACGGTAAGCCCCGGCGTCTCTGTGTGTTCACAAACTAAGTTCATTTAGGGCGGGACCTCCGCAACTTTTTGTTCACGCTGGAGACGCGACTCCCCACCCGCCTTGCAGCCCCGTACGCACCATGATCCGCAGTGCCATTATATATGATATCACATTACTATACAAATCCTCAATCGAGTCGTTCTAGTGTTAAACCCGTCTCCTGCACATTACTATACATATAAATACAATGTGTCTCCAAGTCCTTGAGTCCTTCCCGCTTCACCCTCGTCCCAGTGGTGTCCGGCCCGACATCGTGTAGAGCTCGTTCCTCCGAGGATCGCCAGCGCGCGGAAGAATTGATGAAGAGGCGGGTTGGGGTCTCGCAGGCCCGTGAACACGGGTCAAGCCTTGCAGATGAAGTGTGTGCAGTCTGTCGAGGACAACTTGGGTTGTGTCTTTGATAAGCGGCGGTGCAACCGCTGGGATGGGCCGCGGGGCTTGTGGTACGACACCGGCTTCCGGAGGATGTGTTACGAAGCTGTCGAAATGATAGCTAGATTAGAGATGCGGCATCGAAGGCAAGAAAAACACTTACAATTGAACTTGGGCCTCGACAGAAATAGCCGCCAATGTCTTACTGAAAACCTCTTCGATCCAATCGAAGACTTGAATTTTGAGGCTGGATCGTTCCAGGTGCCGGAGTACACCGACAATCGCGTGAAAGGAAGAGGCATCGTCGAGCCCCGGAATTCCCAAAGGACAGACATGACGGCCAGCCGCAGCAGATACGACCGTGTTCCGCAAGACACCCCGGAGCTCCTGTTCCACAGAATCAGACGAGTCCATAACCATAGATTGATGGGCCTTACAGTTATGTTCTGGGCGGTTTTGAGCGAGAAAGGCAGTCGATCCTTGATGAGTTGGCAAGTTGCGAAGTACAGGACTATCTTCCCTAGACTCTTCATGCGCCCTATTTCCAGTTGAGACATATTGCGGATGAGGGCTATGGCTTGGAAAGGTGGTAGAATTCGGGGAAAAGGTGTCCGAGTTGCCAGAACTTGTTTTGCCGAACATATAAGCTTTTTGGTTCCCTCGTTTCGTTGTTCACGGGAAAGTTTGACTGTCATTGAGGAGGGCTGAGCGATTTTGGAGTTTCCTAGGCGTAAAGTTGAACGTGCGGGCATTGTTCTGTAGGCTTTCGGGGTATTCATAAGACTTGAGGTCGAAGTTGGGAAGATAATATAATCAACACATGTGATCACCACAGCCACATAAACCTGAAAACTAGCCAGACGAGGATGTGTAAGTTCTAACAAATGTCTACGAAGGAAACCATGAAAGAAGACCGGCGCAAAAACATCGGCTTCAAGAATCTTCAACAATTATTATTTCTAAGTACAAGTCTCCGACTCAGATGGATTATACATATACAGTACTGATATACCATTAAGCAAAGGAAACGCACATGGGAACCAGCTGCGCGACCAGATACTGAATCCTGGACCCACGATCAGGTTGCGCTGTGGTGTGGTGTGCCAAACGTTTACGCGAATTCTGATTGCTTGTGGAAGAGATTCATGCAAAGGGGTCACGCGAAGCGGGAGGCTGTAGTACATTGCAGAGGTGTCGCAGATGGAATCGATGGCTGAGCACGCGGGTCATCAATGCACGGCTTATCGTGGGTATTACGCGTGAAGAGAGAAATGGATTGCCGCGGCGGGCAGGATCAATCCGGTGGCGATGAAACGGGCTGCGCATATGTCTTGACGGGCGACCTTTAGTCTGGTAGTTACCGCGCTGATTAGTAGGCGGCCTGCGTTATTATGTAAGCTTCTGTTTTGGGAACTTAGCCGAGACGCGTCGAGACGCGTTTCTCTTCTTCGCCGTTCAGGAAGCTCCTCGGATGGCTGGGAATGCATTGAGGACAGTTATTATAAGTATCATAGATGGTTAGTTTTACACATTGAGCACAGTGGCATGTTTCCGAGGAGGAATGACGAAAATCAGACAAAAGTATTCATAGAGGAACTCCACTGGCTCTATTGGTGCCGGAAAAAAATGAGGAGATGTTCGAAAGCGCCTATTTCAGAATGGGAACCTCAATTTTCCCCTTCAATCCGAGCTACCTCTAAGACGCGTTCAAGTCGCGTCAATGGACTGTGCACGTGAGTCCCAGAAAAGGAAAGCTTACATAATAACGCAGGCCGCCGGGTATCAAGCGCGGTAACCAACAGACTTTATCGAGCAAGGAACGAGCTAGAATCGATAAAGCGTCTGTCAAGAGAGACTAGGCGACCTTTGGGCGACCTCAACGCAGACCCTCGCTAAAAAAGGTCTGGATGCGACCGGCCCGCCTCGAGTCAGCGGCGCTCAAGTCTCCACAACGCTGGAGGTGCAGCAAGACTTGGCCGAATTTGAATATCGGAGCCGGGCCGTTGCCGCTCTGGATGAGCTCTCCATCTTCACACCACCCGCAGCAGTTGAACGGTAACCGGACTTGGAGTAGCCTCTCGACGAGTTCAAGTTCATCTCTTCAAGGAAGGAGATTCAGACGAGGGGCATTTCTCTCGGTGACAGGATGTGCTGGGTCAAGACTGCTGCGAAGCCCATGCTGCGCTTGAACCAGGTAGGAATATGGAAACAAAGCTGCGATATTGGTGATGATCCCGTCGCGCTGGAAGCGAGCCGAGTCCATGTACGTGGTCTTCCCAACTAATAACAGGAGTTAGTCTTCACCTCAAGAGCCCCACAAGAAACACGAACCACGGACGTCAAGGGCGTCATATTAAGACTCGCGCACTCCCGCTCGTCGGCACCACAGCTGGTGTCCCCAAAGCTTTCCATATCCCTCCCTCAGTCGTTACTACCGGAACAGGTTACACTGTACTCGATCCGGCCGAAACCATAACGGCTCGCCAGGCGTTGAGATGCCCGTGGATTCAAGGCATTAAGCCGTGGCGTCTTGTGGAATCGGATCAGGATGTGGGGCACATCACACCAATCCGTAGGTGGACTTGGGTCACGGTGGATCGGTGTCGCAGGTGGTCATGTGTGCCCGACGTCGTGAGGAGTGAAATCCGGGGCGAATAGGACTTCGCATTCCGTTGGTGAGTATATACACCGGAATTGGGCCATCCCTGACGGAGTCAACGCTGTTTCAATACGACGGGTATGACCCAGTCGGGCCCCGCGCGAGAGAGCTGGCGAAAAGTATTTGAGGCGGGATGGGAACCGATCTAACCAAACTTGGAGCTGGAAGCTTCCATGAAATCGGATAGACTTGAACAAGATATGGGGCCGCCGTCGTCCCGAATGGGTTAACAGAAATACCATTGGCATTGCAGCCTCGGCCTCGGGTCGAGCTTTGAGTATCGCGCACGTCGGATTTGAAGGTCGGATACTGGCGTTCATCACCGTAATTCAGGAGGAACAGATCTGAGTCGAGCGCTTCGGGACACTATATATATGAAATAAAGGTTGGCCGATAGAGGGAAGTTGGACTGGGCGAAAGAACGAAACATAAAAATTTGGTGGAAATATGCAGCGGAAAGTTGAAACGTACTCGAGCTGATGAAATCCATGTGGCTAGAGTGGCTGAGAACGCTTGATGTAGTCTCCTAGAGTCAGAGCAAACTAATTCCTTGAAATCGTGCCTCGGTCGAATAGGTATTGACCTTGAAGCGGTAAACGCAGCTATCGAAAATCTCGCTAGCTAAATGCAAGTCGGCTGACGGCAAAACACTCTTCAAAGTCCATCAGGTCTCAGTGCCTTGACCCAGCGAAGTTGCAGCAAGCTAGTCTTCCCGAGGGAGCCAAACGACAGGCGCGAACTATCGCAGTGGAAGACATTTGTTAATTTCGTGGGTGAAACTGGAAGCGAAAGAGAGAAACGCACTGGATAAAGCGGGATCCAACGCTATCTTTATCTTTCTATACGAGGTTTCGAGTTGATTTCCTAACACTGGAAATCAGCATTCGTATCATCTGAGTCGGGAGAAAGACCTCGTTCGAAATGTAGACAATACCATGGACACGTTAACTATTGAAGAGGATTCCCGCGAAAACAGCGATATCGGATGGGGACGCGAAGAAGGCAAGAAGAAGGGGAGGGCGTGGGACATCACTGGCGCCAATCAACTTGATACGAACACTCAACTCCACACGACGAAACAAGCAAAAAAAACGAGAACATTCAATTCCTGCAGCAACATCGACGTCCGAAAGAAAGCCTGTCACAGAATCCGGGTCACACTTTATACAGACGCGCTCGACGCGTCGCGTTGGTCCTATTTGGTCTAATTCAACAAACACTTATGTCAGCGTTCGGAAAACATATATAAAGCCCGCCGGTCCCGTTTTGTCAGCCACTCTGTGCTTTGCACCACTCTCCCCCGCTTCCTTCGACTTTCGCCTCTCTGTATCATCTCTCCCTCTCGCCGGCGCAAACACGCAGCAAGCACGGGTGGAAACTAGGGGTTGTGACGGCAGAACAGAGCAGTCGGTACAGTCACCAGCCGCTTTATAGCATCTTCGGAGTGTCCATCTGGCTACTGCGTTTGCACTCCGCGGACGAGCACACCCCAAGTGAGGCGCGTAGGGAGGCCAGGTGTAACTTCCGCGGAATGGCGGTGGCTGGCTAGCTGTGATTGTCACGTCGTCGGCGACTGTCATGTCGCGGTTAGGGACTGTTCAACGCGGACGAGAGATTCCCGGCTGGCGTGTCTTCTCAGCTCTTTCCTTTGTTTTCCATGCTCACTATACTTTCTTCAGATTCCCCGCATGCTAACCATTTCTTTTCCCACAGTAACCCACACGACCTCGATTCGCCCTCGTCAACCGACCCCCACGACGCGTCTGACAAGCGCACCAGAGCGTGGAGATTGTTTTATGGAGAGCGGGGCTTCAACGGCGGAGGACACGTCCAGCGTCGACGACATGGTGCGTCTGTCTTTATCTCGTGTTCCTTCCGATACTAACACCTTTTCAGCATTACCGCAGTTTCCTGCTCTCTTTCTAACATTCTTTCCAGTCCCGGCTCCGACTTTATGACCCCCCGCACGACTTTACGCCTTCTCAACCGTCACCCGACCTCCATGACGCGCCTGACAAGCGCACCAGAGTGTGAAGATTATTTAACGGAGAGCGGGGCTTCAACGGCGGAGGACGCGTACAGATACGGCTTTACTGTGAGTCTTTCTCATTTATCTCTCTTCATTTACTGACATTTCATCAGATTCGGCGCACAATACTTTACCATGGACTGTTTTTGTACACACTTGTCCTCATCATTTGTACCCACCACAATTCACAACGATGGTTTTTCGCTATACAATATTCGGACGCGATTCAGAAGTCTTGCACCTCGTCTTTCGATACAGCCAACGTTTGTAATGCTCGCGCTGTCGTTCTCGTGTTCGCTTGCCAGAAAATTAGACCCTGCGACCTATTTTGCTCTTACGGTCAGGAATCTAGTCCAGAATTTCGAAGTTGACTTCGTGTTTTACCATATGCCTCGACAAGTAAAATTATTGACAAAGGAAACATGCACAGATCATCGGTTGGAAGCAGTGTACGGAAACTAGCAACTTCATACAACGAGATACACATCGCCGACGATAGTGCAATACATTCCGATATATATGAGAAAGGACCGAGTTGAAGATGTTTTGTGGTTCAAGACCTTCTCTCTTAAATACCGCTCGCTCGGTGAATGCTGTAAAAAGCCTGGCAGCGAAGATATTGACCGCCTCTTCAGATCTACTGAGGGCAAATGGTATAGCTCCCGCGCCTCAGCGTCCGGAAAAGCGCAAAGCATTCGCCAGTCCTGAGCCCGCGTTGGCTGACTGCGCAGGGCTTGGGTGCTGAGTTTTGCCGTGGAGCGGTCAAACGCGGCCTCCGAATGGAGTGTGGCGTTCTCAGCGCAGAGGGTGTACGCGAGAGGTGGCTTCGCAATGATTCATCTGTGCCTTCTCGTTGACCAAAGTCTCGTCCGGGGACTTTAAATCTTCCGGAATCCGACGAAGGCGCTTTGACGCGGCCCGCCTGAGGTGACAGGTCTGGATGCGAGCGAAATTAAAGAAAACACCCTCCTGAGTCCTCCGCAGCCAAAGCCACATAAGTGCATTCGCGGCCGGAATCGTAAGGACGTTGAGGTTCAAAGAGTGTTTGGGATGCGATGTTGGTATGCCCAAAGAGGGCGCCGAGCCGAGACCGAATTTGAATATCGGAGCGGCGCTCCGCCGGATGCCACTCCTCCTCGCGCTGCTTCAGCTGCTCCACCTGGAATTGAGCCACCATGAAAAGACGGACTCGGCGCTGTTTTAATACGACGAGTGTTCTGTGCTCCAGCCGGGCCCCGTGCGAAAATGGTGAAAGCCATTTGTGGTGGCAGACCGATTTACGCGAACTTGGGTTGCTTTGAAGCTTCCATGAAAATGGTCTGAATCAGACTTGAGCAATATGTGAGGCCGTCCGGACCCACCTCCCAGACTTCCCACACGGGCCAACAAAAACCACATGCACTGCACCCTCGGCTTTATTCAGATACTCTCGAGCTTGGGCTGTCGGCTAGATCTCGAGACTTGGAGCGAAGATCGATCCTGGCGCTCATCAGCGGACGCGACGCGGGCATGAACTGGTAGGTTCTCTGGTTAGTCTCGGCACGCAATATACTATGCATGCATACCTTTTGTCTAATCTTACAATCCCATTGAGTTCCCGCGGAATCTTCCTTCTTTGCGTACTGTATGTAATTCAGTCGTCAGTGAGCAAATTGAGAGGCCAGGACATACCTTTTATTCAAAACTTGGGAGTTTCCTCGAAATTGACTTCAGTTAAACACATTCACCATTTCAAACAACATACACATGTATTCATTATACAATATCTGTGAACGACAAATCAAGTAAAGGTAGTAGGATGTAGTATTTGAATTCCGACATCATGTAATGTGCCTATCATGGGTTGAGTGAATGACTATAATATAATAAGGAGAACTCTTACTTTGCGGCGATATGCTTCCGCATACCATCAAAAGCATACATTTTCAGGGAGTGCGGGCACAATTCGCAGTATTTGAAACCTGGGGTGACATTGTAGGTTTCGCGTACACGAGGGAATTCGTCTGGATGTCTACGGAACGGGAGATTAGTCGGAAGATATGAGTATTAGGGAAGGCCAACTTGTGGTGGATGTGGATGACGAGGCTCTGAACCAAAAACGACTTCTTGGTGTCGCAAATAGGACAAAGGATCCGGTCGCTCTTCCGGTACTTGAACGCCGGCGGGGGGAGACCGGCCTTGGTCAGAAGGACTTCGCGCAAGACCAGAGGCTCGATCACAGAAAATGCTGGAAGGGCCTGTGAACAAAAACACAAGCACATTCGCAATCCGTCGACATACCATGCAGAGACAGCGCGTGCAAATCACGGTGCCAGAATTTGATTGTTTCCCGCAGGGTCGGAGAGCGAAGAAGCTCCGCAGGTTTCATTTTCAGACCGCGTATCTCGAGAATGCACAGCAGACTTTTTGCGCTGTCAGAAACGGTTGGGAATTAAAGACGATCATATCACCCACTGCGCTGAAACATTCTTATCCAGCTGCTCGCGTTTTCTTGTATAAACGGTTCGTTGCCAATTCAATACATCTTGAGCGGTCTGAAAGCGAGAAGTTTAGATCTTTGTCAACTTCCCGGAGGTATAGATCTGACCTTCATGATTCCTGGTAGGATCAAAGCCTTTCTATCCCATGTCTATTGAATTGTCAGTCAGCGGCCACAAAGCAAAGGATGTCCTTACCCTCAGTAAGAGCGCCACCTGACCCTCCTCAGATCGTCCGTCCATCTTTCCTTGGGATTTATCCAGACGTATTGCCTCTTTGAGGTCCTCCGTGGCGCGGACAACATCGGCATGAAAGTAATATGTACGACCTAGGTGGTAATTTAGATTATTGCTAGGAACTTGATAAAGATAATGCTTGCGGCCAATGGGAGTTTCCATAGGGGGTAGCCACGGTGCGAGACAGTCGAGGAGAAGGTTCTTCCGCGTAGGTTGTTGGGTCGAGGCCGGGATTTCAGATATGATTTTTAGTCTAACATGCAATTAGGCTCGCCCACTGCGGGTAATCTTGAATTTACTTGAGTAAAGCATCCTTGCATGGGCCCTATAATCAAGTCACTCTTTGGATGATCAAACAACGGGCAAAAAATACTAACCCCACAAACTCGAATTCGGGCAGTGTACGAGAATGGCAGATTGTCAGTGTGTTTTCCACACGCCTTCAGTATAGCCATCAGATCGCGTACGCAAAATGATAAGAGGAAGAGACTCGCCGTACACTTTCCTCCGAAAAATACCAAACAAAATTTGGCCAGACTGGCCGCAGGAGTTGGCATGTGCGAAGGAAAACCAATTCTCCGGAGACCGTCGGCACATATACTCGATCGCGTTGAGATAGCACGACTCCGCCTGCTCGTCTGCGAAAATTGGACCAAATCGAATGGAGACATGTGAGAAGCGACCTTTGCAAAACTAAGGGTCAGTTCTAGTCTGGGACCCCGTAAAAACACTTGCCATAGTTTGGATCTCAACTGCGAGACTGCTAAAGTTGGCCGATGGAGCAGCGAAAGCAGACATCGTGAAGGACGGGAGAGAGGTTGTTGTGTCACGACCACGTGTTGTGACTTATCGTGCTTCGATGCCAGTCGCGTATACATACATTTCGTTCTAGCAGCAAACTGCGGTCCAAAATTCGCGTCTGTAACTCCCGCCTGGTGGAGACTAAGCGGCCTACTGCTTCGGTAAAGTAGTCAGTCGTTCGTTCCCATTCAAATTCTGCTTGTGCGCTGATGCAGGTACACAAATTTGAAGACCCTCTTAACTCATTCTACCACAGAAGATTTTAGTGTGAAACTCGAGGTTCGTTTTGTTTCATTGACACTGGCTGTTGCCTGGCCTGGCCTTTTACAGCGCGAGCTCAGATCACGTTCGCGCGCCACAAACTGGCAAGAAAACTCAGTGTTTAAACGGTCGCGGGTGATTCGACGAGTCGCGGTGGCTATCCTTCCCCTTATACTTATCAATGCATATAAAAATCGTACCTTGAACACCAGTAGAAATACAATCATACAAAGCCAACTTGAAAATTTCGACCAGGTCTCTGACGTCAAAATAGGCGGTGCTTACACTGGCAAGCAAACACGGGCGAGTATTGCAAACGTTGGAACTGGAGAAACGAGGTAAAGACTTACAAATAAATAATATGGGTCCGAACATTGTATAGCCAGAAAATAATCGTTGCGAAACATAAGGGTACAAATGATGAGGACAAGCTACAAACGGTACACTGAGCGAAGAATCTACTGAAGCGTAAGTGAAGGAAGAGGAATGAAATGAGGAAGACTCACAGTGAAGCTGTATCATTACGCGTCCTCCGCCGTTGAAGCCCCGCTCTCCATTGAACAATCTCCACACTCTGGGGCGTTTGTCAGACGCTTCGCGGGGGTCGGGTGACGATTGAGGAGCTAAGGTGGTGGGATGATCGCATGGCGGAATCGTAGCCTAAAAGAGTGAGCACGAGTATCGTAATTGAAGATGAAAGCAGCAATGCTGGGAGAAGACTGTTAGCATGAGGGAAAGCGAGACAGATGAGACGCACCATGCAGTAAACGCTGGACGTGTCCTCCGCCGTTGAAGCCCCCGCTCTCCAGCTCTCACCAAGCCGTACAGTGTTTCTGCTTATAGGTGACGACCCTCCCAGACCGTGGCGGACCCCCTTCGCTTCCCACCCGTGAAATGAGGTGCACCCCAGTCATCGTTGGACTTTCTGCGAAGGAGCGGAACGGGATAAATGCCGAACATATTCCGCATCCACACTGTACAGTCGATGTCGCGTCCCCTGTGCGCCCGCCCATGTGCGCGTCGTAATGAAGTCGGTGGGCCGGCCAGCTGCGGGAAGGGTGAGAACTGGAGAATGTGGGGAAAAAAGAAGAGAAAACTCACCATACTGTAGAAGAGGGTAAAGAAGAGCGGCTGACCGGTGCGGGCTTTATATATGTTTTCCGAGAGGCTGACATAAGTGTTTGTTGAATCCGAGCAAATAAGGCCAACGCGACGCGTCGAGCGCGTCTGTATAAAGTGTGACCCGGATTCCGTGACAGGCTTTCTTTCGGACCTTCATGTTGTCGCGGGTGGACGAATCGATTTTTTTTTGCCTGTTTTGTCGTGGGGAGTTGAGTGTATCGAATCTGATTGGCGCCGCTGATGTCCCACGCTGCCGTGCCTAGCCCCCGCTTTCTCACATCCTACCTCCATCCTATTTGCATACATGAAATGAATACTTTGAAACGGTGTTCAATCTGCACGTCTCTCCATTTCGAACCGGAAGGAATTTCAAGGTCTACTAGGTTCCCGACGGAATGGCACTGACTATGGGATACCGGGAGACCTTGCATTGCGACTTTGGGGAATCGAGTTAGCTTCAGCTCCTGGTGAGTTCCTATTCCTCTTTTCACCGACAAAATGCCGCAACCCAGGTTGATCTGTCGTAGACTCCAACAGTACCAGCTCTCGAAGCAGACATCTCTCCAAACTCTCCATACGTCCTTAAACAGTCTAGTCACCGTCTTGGTTGACATATATATATACGCACCTCCAGACTCAAGTACGTGTACGCTGCAGATATCCACCAAATTTTCGTCCCAATGATGGTCCCATATCCCGCAGTCTCCCGTCTGTTCAAGCTCTGCCCTTCGTGGACTTGGATGGATCACAGAAATCCGCGCAAGCAAATCTACACAAAATTCATCCACGCCTCTGGCCGTTCCCATCCGGCCCTTTCCGTGCTCGAACAATGCTCTCATGCTCCCTCTGTTGCGGGAGAACAGGATGGCGAACTTCATCTGAACAAACCCACAGATCACAACGAGAAATTTGTAGTCCGCACGATCTTCAAATTCGAAGCCTCCGCAAGCCTCAAACTTGCGATACATCTCGATTTCGACACTTTCCCTGCCGATCTCGGCTTCACTTCTACGCACGCAATCGTCCTCATTGCGAGAGGATGCAACGCACACGATTGTCACCCTCCCCGTGGTTACCGATGCGTAGCCTCTGGTACTGGGCGCACCTCGCATTCATCAGCCTGCCCCATATACTCCCTCGTTTTCCTGGTCAACACACACCGCATTCAGTCCGCTGTACCCTTCCCGTCGTCCATGTTTCAACTGAGAACCAAGCTAACGACTTTCCCTTGTTTGACCGTCCGGTCCTTCTGCTAATTGCGGAGCACGTCCCACAGATATTCGTCGGGTCGCCGCTGCCTTCGACCTTTCTGGTTTTCCATTTGTGGCGAAAATCCAGTTGGATGGCCTCTCGCCGTGACTTCTATGTGCAGTAGAACCGGAAGATGATGTCCCAAACCCTGGAAACGACTCGCGCACCACAGACGCTCGGCGATCTGTAATCAGTCCTAAACAGAAGGTTGGCTATCTATCTCTGAATTTACTTCTCGTGACTTACTTATCCCAGTCACTATACATATCGTTCCTTCTCGATGACTACGCCACCAAACATCGCTCATGCGTCATCTTTTCACCCACCAACATTCATCATTTCTTCGGCGGATCTCAGGCTTATGCGTTGGACCTACGCCCTGGCATCACCGTAAGGCCGGCTAATCAATCACTCGCCTTGATAAATCCCATAAAATTATTCCCCAGCCATCGTATCTCAACCTGATACGCGTACACGATCTTCGAGCCCGACGTCTTCCTTCGATTCGTGTCCGACGGTTATCCATCCGCTTCTTGGGGTGTCCGCGCTTGGCGGAGGCAAGGGACGTGGTTTCATGGATATGAAGATACAAGTGCTCTGACTCGGGTGGCGGTCGTCCGAAATTATTATCTTGGTATTGCTAACAACTATGGTCGCCGTCTCTCTTCTTGTCCGATTAATGTTCGCATTGATACATCATTGAATATATTGTATGCAATAATCCACCTCCAGGATACATGTACAAGCCTCACTCGGATAATACAAGGGAAATATAAAAAATAATAAAAAATAAAAAATCCAGACACCATCGTCGCATGATCACTCGCGCACCATCACTCGCGCACCTCTCCCTCCTCTAAATCACGCAACTCTCCCTCCTCCAAGCTACTCGCGGTCGTTGTACGACTCCGACTCGGAGTGACCAGATTTTTCGCCGCACTGAATGACCTAGCATCCGGTCCCTCCTCAGCACTCAGCGTTCTGTACGGCTCCGTTCCTTCACCCTGCGGCGCGGCTTCGCCGTGACCCCCACTGTTCATCGTGCTCGTCCGACGTCGCTTCATGTTAACGTTGTCAGACGGTGGGCAAGGTACAGTGAGTTCAGGTGACGCGCTTCTGAATCGCATGGGAGGGACCGGGGAGGAGATTGGGTGTCGACGGGGTGGGGCGCCTAGCAATATAGCAATAGGTTACTCCGGAGAGAAGTGGATAATGTGCCATAGATGTACGTACACATTTCTGGAATTTTTGGAAGCAAAAAAGCCAAATTGGACCCGAACGTTGAAATTTCATCCTCCTCCTCGTCGCTCTCGGATTCTGATAGCCTCCTGCCACCATCAACTCCATTAGCCTTTGATGCTTCCTGTAGCGGAGGAGGATGAAAACTGTTTCCAAAAGGTGAGCACATTAACAAATGATGGAGGGCGTGGCGTACTCGGTGTCGGAGACAACTACAGGTTGCGGAGATTCACCAAATTGATAACCAAACAAACCAAACACGACCGGCGTGTCTGATCATACTGAGCGTTTACCAGGTCTGTGCACACAGCTCATGAGGGCTGTAGGCACCAGCTGTCGCGTCTTTCCATGGGCAGTCTAGCTTGAACTTGCAGTTTGAAGCTCTGGACATCTCTGCTGCGCAGCTGCCTTTGTATTCACAGAGAATGAAAAAAAGGGTACCAGAGATTTGTTCCGACGTCTAGCTTCATTCGGACTGTACTGTGGGCGACGGAGAGGCTCAAAGTCGCAATGGCGACTCGCGAGGACGGTGGAAAAAGCTGGGTCGGAAGCATCAACCAGCGCCAATCAGAACTGATACGCGCTTGTTTTCAACTCCGCACGACAAAACAGGCAAAAAAAAAATTGATTCGTCCACCCGCGACAACATGAAAAGAAAGCCCGTTACAGAATCTGGGTCACACTTTATACAGACGCGCTCAACGCGTCGCCTTATTAAAATTTGCTCTGATTCAACAAACAATTATGTCAGCCTCTCGGAAAACATATATAAAGCCCGCACCGGTCAGCCGCTCTTCTTTACCTCTTCCACAGTATGGTGAGTTTTCCCTTCTTTTTTCCTCCCATTCTCCAGTTCTCACACTCCCCGCAGCTGGCCGGCCCACCGACTTCATTACGACGCGCACACAAATACTTTATTAGCTCCTCTTAAGTTCTAAGTGGTCCCCATCCTAATAAACTTAAAAGTTCTAGTAGATCTTAAGTTTTGTTAGTATAGCCTATATAGCGTATTTAACCTACATACTTGCTAAATTGACATACAATCTTGAACTCAAGTTCCTCTCGACATCTCAAGTTCCAGCTCAACTTAAGTTCAGCCAATAACTCAAGCTCCCGTCAAATGAGACTGAAAGAAATAAATATTCAACTACTTAAGTTGCCGCCGAACTCCAGTTGCGCCGTACTAAAGTTCCCCTACTACAACTTCAGCAACTCAAGTCCGTGAACTTAAGTCCCATCAACTTGAGATCCGTGAACGTAAGTTCCGTGAACGTGAGTTTCGTGAACTTGAGTTTTCTCACCACTGAAGTCCGTGAGATTGAGTGGGATGACTTAAGTTCTGCGGCGACTTCAGTTCCAATACAAACCGCCAAAATAATTTCATACCTCTTTCCGGCGTGGTCATTGCCTTTCACGGGGCTCTTCACAACGTACTTATAGCTGATATATATTCCATTAGCACCGCTCACGAAGAAGACTGGGAACCTTACCTGGGTTTCGGCTTGGGCGCATTAAGTGCAGCGGCCGCCTTGATCTGACGTTCCAATGCAGCCTCCTGTGGTTTGAAATGAGCCTAACAGATAGGATGTGCGAATCAAGGCTTGCCTCCGGTGATTTGCGTGCTCTCGTAGTGCGCCGAGTCTCAGACACTGCATCACCCTCTGGGACGAGCTGGACATCCGCCTTGCGCTTCGTCCCGCGCTTCTTCTTCTGCGGCGGGTCCTCCGTGTTAACCGGAGGCGGTGACAGTGGCGGCGACGGTCGAGGCGACGTAGGCGATGTCGGTCGCGGCGACGCAGGTGGCAACGGTCGCGGC